>JACBKR010001538.1:0-42942 GCA_014218235.1 Colocasia esculenta | reverse complement strand
AAAAACATTACTTGTTTAGAAAATACAAACTCAGATCTAAAATCTGAAAATGAGCAACTAGAAAAATAGTTAACTGAACTTAAAAGAAGAAATGAGTTATTATGTGAAGATCTAAAGGATAAGAATGAACAAATAATTAAGTTGAAAAACAGGCAGGCATAGATGAACTGAAAACAGAAATAAAATCATTAACAAATGAAAATAAGAAATTATCTAGCACATTGAAAAAATTCACAAATGGTAAAAACTCTCTCATATTAAAAGGTGCTAGAAGATCAGGTAAGAAGAAAAATGGATTTTAGAATATACACCCCCAGATAATGAAGAAACCATAGTTATCCTAAAACATATCCAACACCAAATTTTGTACCCGAACAAGATATAGCATACAAAGCTAGCTTCAAATATATAGAAAAAGTAACTAAATTATCCTGCTGTAGTCACTGCAACAAGTTAGGATATATCATAACAACATGCCCAACAAGACATAAGAAATGGATAATCAAAGGTAAAATCAATGATACTAACCAATCAGGACCCAAAAGAATTTGGGTACCTAAAACTTGATGATTTTATTTCAGGGTAACACTCGAGCATCCAAATAGTATTTGGACAGTTGGTGCTCAAGGCACATGTCAAGGAATCGGAAGCTATTCACCTATCTACAAGCTGAAGAAGGAACAGTTACCTATGGAGACAATGGGAAAGGCACAGTGATTGGCAGTGGTTCTGTGAGAAACAAAGGAAAGATAGTCATTGAAGATGTATTGCTTGTCAAAGGACTGAAGCACAATCTCATCAGCATCAGCCAGCTTTGTGACAGAGGTCATCAGATTCAGTTTCAAGAGTCAAAGTGCAGCATATTGAAGGATGGAGCAGTAATTTTCGAAGTCAATAGAGAAAAGAACCTGTATGCACTTCATCTTGAAGAACTCAAGGATCAAGATGTCTGTTTGGCAGCAAACAAGGATCAATCAACTAAACTGTGGCACAGAAGACTGGGACATTACAGCATAGACGGTATGAGAAAACTACTAAAGAAGAATCTTATGGAAGGTCTGCCAAAGGTCAGCACAAAATTGGATGGTGTCTGCAGACCTTGTGCCAAGGGAAACATGTTAAGAATTCCTTCAAATCAAAGACTGTGGTGACAACCTCAAAACCCTTAGAACTCCTTCATATGGATTTATTTGGGCCAATGAGAACCACCAGTCTTGGAGGAAAGAATTTCGGATTTGTTATAGTTGATGATTACTCCAGATTTACTTGGGTGTCATTTCTAGAACATAAAGATGATACTTTTGAAAGCTTTGTCAGTTTCAGCAAGAAGGTCCAAAAAAATAAGAAATTTAGTATTGTCAGCATTCGATCAGACCATGGAGGTGAATTTCAAAATGAGAAATTTGCAAAGTTTCATGATAATGAAGGAATTGAGCATAACTTTTCAGCACCAAGGACACCACAACAAAATGGTGTTGTTGAAAGGAAGAACAGAACTTTATTGGATATGGCAAGAACTATGTTGTCAAAATATGATTTGCCAAGATATTTCTGGGCTGAAGCAATAAACACAGCAAGCTATATCATCAACAGAGTAATGATAAGACCAATCCTAAAAGAAACTGCCTACGAGCTGTACAAGGGAAAGAAACCAAAGATCAGTCACTTCAGGACATTTGGATGTCCTTGCTTCATCCACAACAATGGAAAAAGGGATATTGGTAAGTTGGATGCCAAATCAGATGAAGGCATCTTCATGGGGTACGCTTCTAAACCTAAAGGTTACAGGGTGTTTAACAAACGCACTTTATTGATTGAACAGTTTGTACATATTATTTTTGATGAAACTAACCCTTCCTTGAGAAAGGAAGAAGATAGTGACAATGATGATGCAGATGAATTGTCCAAGAAATTAAAGGACACATTAATTGAGGACAAGCATGATCCACCTCTGGAAGACTTGCAGCAAACAGTCATTGAGCATGAAAATCTTCCGAAAGAGTGGAGATACAAGAAAGACCACCCACTCGAAAATATCATTGGTGATCCATCTGTAGGGGTAAGAATAAGAGGTAATGTAATTTCTTGTGATTACCTAGCATTTGTTTCTCAAGTAGAGCCTTGGACAGTCAATGAAGCTCTTACTGATGAATCTGGATTATAGCCATGCAAGATGAAGTAAATCAGTTCAAGAGAAACCAAGTATGGTCACTTGTTCCCAGACCATTAGACCATCCAGTTATTGGCACCAAATGGGTGTTCAGAAATAAATTGGATGAGGCTGGTGTAATCTTGAGAAACAAGGCCAGATGGTGGCTCAAGGCTATTCCCAAGAGGAAGACATAGATTTTGATGAAACCTATGCACCTGTGGCTAGACTTGAGGCTATCAGAATATTACTTGCATATGCATCTGCTCTACATTTAAAACTATTTCAAATGGATGTTAAATCTGCTTTTTTGAATGGTTTTATTAAAGAGGAAGTTTATGTAGAACAGCTTCAAGGTTTTGATGATTTAGAATTTCCAAATCATGTTTTTAAATTTCACAAGGCTCTATATGCTTAAAGCAAGCACCTAGAGCCTGGTATGAAGGCTTAGTTCTTTTCTTCTAACCATGGTTTCAATAGAGGTCAAGTAGATAGTTGTAAGACCCTCGAATTTCCGTCGTATTTTTCGTATTTATGTGTGTATATGTGTTGAGTATGTATGTACATATTTACGTAGATATTAAAATAGTATAATTACGTGTACATGTGTTTATATTAAACGTAAATAATGTATGTATTGCATGGTGATAGTATGAATATAATACCACGTACATATTGCATGTATAGAAGCTTGGTATGCATGGTTTCTGCATAAATTAGGGTTCTGGACGAAGGCCCTTTTGGCATCAATCCCCTGGCCGTTGAGGTGGTGTTAGCGTCCAGCCCTGGACGCCAACCCTAATTTCGGCGTCCAGCGATCTGGACGTCAACTTCTCTGGCCTGCATGCGCAGCAGAGCTGCAAACTTCTGAAACAAGGCATGGCAACCATTGGGGGGATGTCCCCCAACGGCTCTAAGGCTGTCTAATCGGCATGGTGAGTGGGTGAGGGGCTCTCCTACACCCTGAACCCGAGTTGGCCTCTCCCCACTTCTCATTTCACCCTTGCAAGAGGAGAGAAGAAGAGAGAAAAACCCTAGAGCATTCTGTGAGAAAACCCCATTTTAGAACCCTCAAATCTGACCCCCTGGAGCTAGATTTGGAGATCTTCTGCAACAAGGAGGAAGCTAAAGCAAAGGGGAAGGCTTCTCCATCATCCCCTCGGCGTGGAGATCACCCAGGAGCCCGGAGGAAGGCGATCTTGGAGGCACTTATGCAACTTCTTGGAACTGCCCAAGGAGGTCTTCTTCGAGCCATAAATCTCTTGGAGGAATTTTAGAGAGGCAAGTGACCTATCTATGGTGTCCCCGTATGAGTCTAGGTGGTTTTTGACATTTTTATGGAATTTTCCTTGAGTCCTAGACCCTCCATTCACCCAAGATTTAGAGCTCGGGTCTGTGTTTCTGCACAGACCTGAGTAGACGGCAAGGTCCCTGGACGCCCAGTTCATCCTTGGCGTCCATCGACCATGCCGCTGACTTTGAGTCAGCGGCCAGAGACCGCCGTCTAGTTCTTATGAACAGAACAGTGAGTCGTTCTGTCCCTCTTGTATATTAATTTCGGTATGTTTTATGCGATGAGGATATATTGTACACCTTATACTCTATGTATATTGTGCATTGTGGTTGTGGATGAATGTGGTGTGATGGTGAATGTGGGGTAATGACATCTTGTAAAATGTGAGCATAACTTGTAGATAATTTTTGCAAATCAATGTTCCATGATTAGGATTAGTTGAATGTCTTGTTTCAGTCTATTCATGAAGAATTGTGGGGCATGTATGTATGTTCTGAATTTTTGGTAATTCATGCATACTTGTGGAATTGCTAGTAAGTTCGGTTCGGTAAAAATGAAAGCATGTAAAAATGGTTTGTGGTAACGGATTTATAGATGTATGAATTAGGATGATGTTGTATTCTGAAATCATGCATTAGTGGTCTCTGTGCAAAACAGTAAGTGGATAAATTTCAAAATGTGTTAGACCCATGTTAGCTTAAGTTGTGAATAATATGCTAATTAGGTGTTTGATTTTATGTAAATCCTATTTAGCTCAAAAAAATCTGAAAAATTGAGGGTATGATTTGGAACCCGAAAACAACATGTGGTTAAAATTTCAAGTCATTGGAACAGTAAATAAAAAGTTATGTGCTTTCATGTGAAATGTGGATAATTCGTACATATGATCGAAATGTGATTTGATTTTTGTTTAAACCCAGCATGATTGGTGTGTTTACTGTGTGTTGAACCTTGAAAACTCTGTAGTACCATGTTAGGAAAAACAGAGGTGTTCATGTGTGTAAGAAAGTGTGAATGTAATGAAGAGTGTCAAGTGTAAAACCATGTGTAAAACGGTAAATGTGTAAAGTGTAAATTGTGCCAATGTGATACTGCTTCCGAGAAGGCAGTGGAGCCGTATCAGGGAAAAGTCCCCTTGAGAAAGTTCATTGTGTTAAGTGACCCTAAGGGCATTAGGGGGAAATCCTGGAGGTGGACAAGTACCACTGGTTAGGGTGGAGACTTGTTCTCCCGGTCTGCGCAGTCCAAGAGTCGCCATTGTATTGCCTAGATGGCGTCTATGTGATGTGATGTGTTTGTGTCCTTCTTTGGTGGTTTGGACTATGTGTCACGGCACTAAAATATGTGTAAAAGTGAAATGTGTAAAGTGTATGTGACCATGTGTAAATGTGTAAGTGATATGTGAATGTGTATGTGTAAGGTGAACCATGTGAAAGAGGAAACTAGTGTAAAGAAAAATGTGAAATCTTAGATATGTAAATGTGTTATAGAAACCATGTGAAACTAAATCTGAAACCAAGTGAATTCAGAAAATGCATGTTATTATTCTCATGTCAATAGCTCTCACGTTTTGATTAAAGTCTCATGAGTGAATTGAATAGAGACCATGTGATAGGTGAATGTTATTTTTGAAATCTGAAAGCATGCGTTATGTATAAAATTGTAGAACCTTCATGATAGGTTGAAAACTTAAATGGACTAGCATGCTATGTGTTGCAAAGTGTAATGTGCGTATAGAACCACTAGGACTTGTACGTGTATATCATGCATAGTGTTACTTGCTGAGTCCCTGGACTCACTCCTTGCTTCGGCGTACAGGTATAGATGGTGACACAGTACCCTCGGAGGAGGCAGCAGAGACGGACTCCGAGCGTGGAGACTAGCCAGTTTTTGAGTTCTTTGTGATTGTGTACTTCATAGTATGTACTTGAACATTGTATTAGAATTATCATTAAAAGAATGTAATATGTGGACATTTTGTATCTCTATTTCAGCAAATTAAATCATGTGAATTTTAGTTCATTTTTGCAAATTGTAAACTGCATGTATGTTTAATGTAGATGATGAATGAATGGAGATAGTTCTCTTTTACTTCCGCTACTCTATTATATATATTCGCGTGTATCTCAGCTGTTTGTATCGTTGGGTAAATGTCCCACTGTGGCTGGCAGCACTCGCTATACCGACGTGGGTTGGTATAACCGTACCGGTATAATGAGGGCCGTCACAATAGTACTCTTTTTATAAAATCAAAAGTCAAGCACATACTACTAGTTCAAATTTATGTAGATGATATTATTTTTTGTTCTACTGATGAATCCCTTTGCAAGTATTTTGAAAGGTTGATGCAGGGAGAGTTTGAGATGAGCATGATAGGGGAGCTCAATTATTTTTTTGGACTACAAATCAAGCAAGGAAAAGATGGCACCCACATCTGTCAAGCAAAATACACCAAGGAGCTTTTGAAGAAATTTGGTTTTGAGAACACAAAGCCACTCTCAACACCAATGAGTACATCTACAAGGATGGATAGTGACAAGGATGGTAAGAAAGTAGATCAAAAGATCTACAGAGGTATGATTGGTTCATTACTTTACTTAACGGCCAGTAGACCTGATATTCTATTCAGTGTATGCATGTGTGCTAGGTATCAAGCAGATCCTAGAAAATCTCATTTAATCTCTGTAAAAAGATATTTAGATATTTAGTTAGAACTCATGACTTAGGTCTGTGGTATCCAAAATCTTGTGAAATTAATTTAGTAGGATACTCTGATGCTGACTATGCTGGATGCAAAGTAGATAGAAAAAGCACCAGTCGTTGTTGTCAATTTCTTGCAGGGTGTTTGATATCCTGGTCCTCAAAGAAATAAAATTCAGTGGCACTGTCTACAGCTGAAGCTGAGTACGTGGCTGCTGGAAGTTGTTGTACAGAACTCCTATGGATAAAGCAACAACTTGAAGATTTCGGACTAAATATCAAATCAATTCCACTACTGTGTGACAACACCAATGCTATCAATCTCACCAAAAATTCAGTTCAGCACTCAAGGACCAAACATATTGAGGTTAGATATCATTTTATTCGTGATCATGTAGCAAATGGTAACATTGAAATATCTTTTATTGATACAAATGGTCAGTTAGCAGATATTTTCACAAAAGCCTTACCCGAGGAGAGATTTACGTCTCTTAGAAGGGAATTGGGCATGTGTAATTTGTGAAGAGATTTCTGTTTAAAACTGGAATATAAATTTTCAGAATTAAGTAAGTTTTCCCTCCATGGCCTTAAGCAAAAGTAATTTAAATTATCTTTTTGGGCCGCTCTCTTTATAAAGTCTGTTGAGTTGGTCAAACTCATTTGTCGTCTTCTGCCACCTTTTGGCGCCTCACTTTTCGGTATAGCATTTATTTAACTCCGAAAATCGATGTGGGAACGATTCATCTCCTATCTTCTATCTTTTTCCCTCTTTCGTCTGGTTGCCTGAGCCGATGCCCTAACGACTTCGACATCGACTCTCTACAAATTTGAAGCCCTTCACCTCTTCTCGCAAAGACTTTCTTGAGGGCTTTCACTTCTGCCACCATCTCCTCCGTTCTGAAACCCTCCTCCACTCAACTTCATGGCCATACCAGTTGTTTCCGGCAGTCTTGGGGGCTACGGCACTGAGTACCTCTCACCTGAGCAGCAAGAGAGGTTCACGTTCGTGAAGACCAAGCTTTGTGGAATAAGGCAGTGGATGCAGCTGATCTTGAGAAGAACGGCATGCACAACATAGTGGCCGCAGTGAGAAGAATGCAGTGGACAATCATTTCGACCTTCTCTGAGGTAAGCTATCCGGACCTTGTGAAGGCATTCTACGTTTGCTTGAATTAGAGGCAGATGGGTCCCTGACATCTTCAGTCAAGGGAACCACAATCAAGATTGATCACAATCTTCTGAAGACTCTGTTTGATGTAAGCACGACTGGTCACAGTGGAATCCACACTGTGGATACCCAGGTCAAGGGTCTCGGAATCATTGGTCCTGAATTCGGTTAAGAGATGGGAAAATAGATATCAATCAGTTGAATGCATTCAACCGTCTTCTGCACTTTATTGTTTGTCAAATTCTAGTTCCTAGAAGTGCAACTTTTTCAACCTGTACCAAGGCAGATTCGGATATGATGTTTTGGGCCATACAGAACAAGGAGATTAACATGGCCGAAGTAATGATAGAGAGGATGAAGTTTGCTCGGGATCAGATTTGGGACACCAAAAGTAAGCTCAATGTATCTCTGCCTTATGCTCACTTGCTCACCAAGGTTTTCAAACACTTTGGTGTTGACCTGTCTGGAGCAGTAGTTGAGAAGATGAGCCAGAGCATTAGGTACAGAAATCTTAGAAAAAGTGATTTCTCAATCATAAATGGTGTATGGACCAAGACCTCAGTGGCTGAGGGTGAGGCTATAATGGCAAAGCCCCTGAAGTCCATCCAGAGGAAGTGGTAGCAGCAGCAGCAGTGACACCAGATGCACCAGAATCAACTACAACTCAAGCAGCAGTTTTTGAGCCAGAAGTTTCAGTAGAACCAGCAACAGGAGCACCAGCTGAAGTTGCATCCGCAGCAGAAGAGGCACCAGAATCATCAGTTGCAGTAGTTTTGGAAAGAGAAAGTGCAGAGGAAGCCTCAGTGGAACTAGCAGGAGCTGTAGTGGAAGAAGCTGTGGCATCCGGCCACCTTGAAGAAGCAGTTGTAGAAGATTCTCCAAGCCATGAGGAGCAAAATGTTAGTGAGCCTCAAATATCAGAATCTGTGGCAGTGGGCACAATGTTGAAGTATCTGTGGATGAAGCTCCCATTCAAGGGGAGCAAGGAAGTGTTGCAGAAGATGCTCCTATTGAGGGGGAGTAGTCTGTCAGCCCAAATATCCCAGAAGAAACCTCTGTACCAATGGCAGATACCTCCGGTTTAGGCACTTCAGTGGAAGGAAATGAAGGCATATCTCAGGGGGAGAGCACTGAAAACCCCCCAGAAGAACATTTCCAAGATGGGGAAACATCTAGCTCCTCAGAATCTGATGAGGATGCCAATATTGATGAAGTACAGGCTCCTGTGAACCAAGTCAAGGAGAAAGGGAAGGAAGTTGCTCCAGAACTTCCTCTTCTTGCAGATGCTCCATATCAAAGGACCCAGAGGCAGAAGATTGTGATACAACTGAAGCCTGTCATAGAAAGACTAGATGTTCAAGGAGAAATCCTGTGCTCTTTGCAGTCCGATGTCAATTCAATTTTCATGAGCTAGGCCTCCTCCTTAAAAGAGATGTTACAAGTAAGGAATGCAATGAAATGGTTCAATAAGGAATTGGGATCCATGAAGGCCTTACTTTCAGAAGTTCTGCAAGCCATAAAAGCTCAAGCACCTCCATCTTCTGAGCCTCCTACTACATCAGCTGCAGAAATGGAAGGGCCATCTGTGGTTTCAGAAGAAGTTCCTTTGGAGTCAGGGCCATCCGGGCCCCCAGTTCAGGAGCAGGGCCATCAGGGCTCCAGCTGAAGGGTCTATGACGACCCTCATTATACCGGTACGGTTATACCAACCCACGTCGGTATAGCGAGAGTCCTCACAGTGGGACATTTACCCAAACGATACATACACCTGAGATACACGCGAATATACAACAGAGTAGCGGAAGTAAAAGACATCTGTCCTCATTTATTCATCATCCACATTAAACATACATGAAATTCGCAATTAACATTAAGAGCTAAAAGTTCACATAATTTAAATTGCTGAATTTAAAATACATAATGTCCACACTTATACATTCTTTTCATGATAACTCTAGTACAACGTTCAAATTACATACTATGAAATGCACAAGTCACAAAGAACTCTAAAGACTAATCTCCGCGCTCGGAGTCCGTCTCCACTGTCTCCTCCAACGGTGCCACGTCACCAACTACACCTATACGCCGAAGCAAGGAGTGAGTCTAAAGACTCAGCAAGCAACTCTACTCATAACATACACGTATAAGTCATAGCGGTTTCTACATGCACATTTAAAACTTTTCAACACATGGCATGAAAGTTTTACAAATTAATATATGGATCATGCTTTCAGATTTCTAAGAATAAAACTTACCTATCACATGTTCTCTATTCAATTTACTCGTGAAATTTTACCTTTAAAGAACCAAGACATGAGAGCTACCAACATGAACATTGTGCATATATGAAAGGAAAACACGACTAGCATGGATCTTACATGTTTTTAAACACATACATAGACATTTTCACATGCTTTATGTTGCTGGTTTCACATGGTTTAATGGCTGTAAACCTATACATGAGAGCTACCATGTTGCTTAAAACATATCATGTGAACAACCAATCATGCTATTTTGTACCCGTGCTCATCAATTATCCCTAACATGGATTCTAGACATTTTTGCACATATAAACATGATGATAACAACATGAAATTACTGATTTCACATGGTTTCAGATTTGTCTCACATGGATTTCATATCATATCCTCACATTTAGAATTTCACATTTTCTTTACACAAGTTTCCTCTATCACATGGTTACACTTTGCACATACACATTCACATTGTTCACTTACACATTTACACATGAACACATACACATTACACATTACACATTACACATTTTAGGTGCCGTGACACATAGTCCAAACCACCAAAGAAGGACATATACACATCACATTACACATAGACGCCATCTAGGCATTCCAATGGCGACTCTTGGACTGTGCAGATCGGGAGAACAAGTCTCCACCCTAACCAGTGGTACTTGTCCACCTCCAGGATTTCCCCCTAATGTCCTTAGGGTCACTTACACATTGAACTTTCTCAGGGGGACTTTTCCCTGATACAATTCCACTGCCCTCTACGGAAGCAGTGTCACATTGGCACAGTTACACATTTACACATTTTACCGATTTACACATGGTTTTACACATATCACTTTTCATCTCATTCACTTTCTCACTCACATGCATATCTTTGTTTTTCCTAACATGGCACTACAGATTTCAGGAGTTTAACACACAGTAAATTCACTAATCAGGTTGGGTTTAACAATATCTAACCACCTTACGATAACATACATAGATTTTTACATCTCACATGGAAAATACATAACTCTTTATATACTACTCTAAATGACCTGAAATTTTAACCACATGCTATTTTCGGGTTCATGGTCATACATTCAATTTTTCAGATTTTTCTGAGCTAAATAGAATTTACAGTAAATAAAACACATATTAGCATGCCATTCATAATTTAAGTTGATATGGACTTATACACACAAGTCAAAATTTTAGCAAGCTACTGTCTGAACAGAGACTACTGTTATATGCATGATTTGAGAATACAGAATTACCCTAAATCGTACAACTATAGATCGATCACCATAAATCATTCTTACATGTCTTTTTATTTACCGAACCGAATTTATTAGCAACTTATGCAAGCATGGACAATTTATCAAAAATTGAGTATACGTATACTGATCCACTAATCTTCATGATCTGACAAAACTGAGGCATTCAGACTAATCCTAATCATGAAATATGGATTGGCAAGATTATCAACAAATCATGCTTACAAATTCATGGAATACAATTTTCTAACATCCACCACCACACATCACACCCATCCACACACCACATTTAACAGTATACATAGTGTATAGGGTTACCATATATCCTCATCACGAAAACCATACCGAAAATAGTTGTATAGGAAGGGCAGAACAGGTCACTGTTCTGTCCAGAGGAACTTGGCGGCGGGCTTTGGCCGCTGACTCAGTGTCAGCGGCATGGTTGATGGACGCCAAGCATAATCTCAGCGTCCAGTGACCTTGCCGTCAATGCAGGTCTGTGCAGAAACACAGACCCGAGCTCTCAAGTTGGGTGAATGTGAGGGTCTAGGACTCGAGGGAAAATTCATAAAAATTGTAGAATTGACCTAGACACATACGGGGACATTATGGTTAGGTCACTTGCCATTTAGAAATTGCTCCAATGGATCTAGGGTGCTGGTGAAGCCCTCCTTGGGCAGTCCCAAGAAGGTGCAGAATGTCCTCCTAGATCTTCTTCCTCCGGCTCCTGGATGGTCTCCACAGCAAGGAAATGTTGAGGAAGCCTCCTCCTTTGCTCCAGCTATCCTCTTGTCGTGGAAGATGGCCGGATTTAGCTCCAGAAAGTCGGATCTTTGGGTTGCAAGGTGGGGGTTTTCTCAGTTTTTCTTCTAGGGTTTTCTTTCTCTCTTTTCTCCTCTTGCAAAGGTGAAGAGAGGGCTGGGGAAGGCAGATCCGGGTTTAACATGTGGGAAGAGGTCTCTCTCCCACTCACAAGGTGACAAGATGGCTCTCAGAGCCGTTGGGGACAGCTCCCCAATGGGTGAGCTCCCTTGTTTCCAGAATATCTGGCTCTGCTGCGCATGCAGGCCAGAGAAATAGGCGTCCATATCGTTAGACGCCAGGATTAGTGTTGGCGTCCATGTCTGGACGCTGACACCACCTCAACGGCTAGGGGTTGACGCCATAAGGCCTTCGGCCAGAACTCTAAAATATGTAGAAAACCATGCATACCATGCATATATACATGCAATATGTATATGGTAGTGTATCCATACTATCACCATTCAATACATGCATTATTTACATATAGTATAAACACATGCACACGTAATTGTACTAATTAATACGTACGTAAATACGTATATACATACACAAGCACAAATATACACACACAAATACAATTACTACGACGGAAATTCGAGGGCCTTACATCAGGACCATCCGAGCCGGCAGGGAACAAGCAGATTCCAACAGAAGAACCTGTTGTAGATCCAGTGCCCCCAATTTCTTCTCCCTCTCAAACTCCTGCTCCTCCATCCCCTCCTTCAGCCTCCACTGCTCCACCTGCACCTCCCACTTTTAAGCAACCACACCCTAGAATCATCTCCTCACCAACACCTTTTCCTCTCAATCCACCTCACCACCTACATCTTCAACACCCTTCCTCCACCTCCTCCTATCTTTGAGGTCCTCCAGCCTCATCATCAGCTGGAGCCTCCTCCTCTGGTCCCTCATCATCAGCTGGACCATCTCCTCACACTCTTCTCATCCACCATCCCTTCTTCATCCTCATCCTCCTCCCTCTTCATCACCATCATCCCAGAAGGCGCTCAAATTGATGGCCCCTCTCTGAGCCCCATCAAAGACGAATTTGAGGACACCATTCTTGGCTCTGTTCTCAAAGTTGGCCAGCATATTCATGTCTCTGATCCTTCCTATCCTCCCTCTAAGAAAAGAAAAACCTCCTCTTCATCTTTCAATCCGTTGTATCCTCCCTTGTGGTTTTCTCTTACAGAGGTCACTAAAAATAGGCCTCTCTACAGGGAATACCTCACAAAGGTTGTCTTTGCCACCATCTTCAATCTTCCTTTCCTAAACCTTTCTGACCATCTTCAAACCATCCTACCTTACACCTCTCTTACCAAGTTTGTAAAGACCAAGATCTTCTTTTCTGCTCAATCCTTATCTGAAGAAGAATGGGCACGCTCAAATAAAGTCCTCTACAACAAGTTTCTCATTACCAAATCTGAAGTTTTTCCTCCTAGGGATCACTCTCTCACCTTGTCAGAATGGTTTCTGGTCAACTATAACAACACCTGGGCTCCCTTCATCCAGAAAGAGATCAAGATGATCAGGCAATTCAAGATGTTTAATGATTATAGGTATCTTCATCGTTTACCTGAAGTCCAGCTCAGTCAGTTCAGGCAAGCCATCTGAAATCTTGGATCTGAGCGTGGCACTGCAGCAATTCAAGTGGACTTTGCTACTCTTCAGCTGCCAGAGGCTACATATCTTCCTCCCCTTCACTCTTTGCTCATGGATACACCAGTGGGCTCAGTTATTTTTGAACATTTTGCGCGAGTGATAGGCAGAATCAAAGTTCAGAAGGGCAGTGTGGTAGCTTTCCACAGATTTATCTTTAGGGAGTACCACCTAGGCCACATCCGTGCTGAGATTCTAGCCCCTGCCTTGTCAGAATGTGAAAGACTGACACCTGCAGGTTGGGCCAAGTTCTATCCCTTATCTGCTCAGCAATTGTCGGATACAAATGCAACCTTATCCAGGGAAGGCCGCCCTCCAATCTCAGCTGCAACCTTTCTGGACATGAATTCCCTCAACCTTTAAATGATCCTCTTTAAACTTGGGTGGATCTTGCTTGTGCTAGCTTTGGAAAAGTCACCTACTACAAGGTATCCTTGGACAGAGATCTGTATCATAATTTCCTTGAAGCTCAGTTGTTCATCACCTCAAAAGAATGGCTCCCTCTATGGGACAAATTATTTTGTTGGCGCTAGACCCTTCAAGACTTACTTTGAGAAGCAGGAAGAGCAGGCCTGGGAGATTATCTCTCATTTTGCCTCTCTTTTATCCCCTGCTTATTACTTACCTGTACCTCCTCAGAATGAATGAACTACATTTCCTTGTCTCTACTTATCTTTTCTCTTCATTCTTTGTCTCAGATTATCTTTTTGCTTAATGACAAAAAGGGGGAGAAAAATACATAGCATGTCTGAAATACATTCCGCAAATATTCATATTTTTTATTATTACTACTCATGCTTATTGTTAAGGGGAGAAAAATACTTAGCATGTTTGAAATACATTCTGCAAATATTCAGATTCTTTATTCATGCTTATTGTTAAGTTTTGTCATCACCAAAAAGGGGGAGATTGATGTTCAGTCTGTCCCCATGTAATTTTAATTAATTACATATTTATTTTGGTGATTAACAAAACCAAACAAAACCCTATCAAAAAGTTCTAACACATACTTCATAAGTCTTAAGTACAGGAAATATACCAAGGTCAAACAAGACAATATTGGTAAGTATTACCTTTCTGAAGCTTTAATCATTTCAAGGTTATATTTCTGTAAGTCCACATCGATCTTTGAAAGTCACAACGATTTCCTTATGTGTGTATCAATTTCAATAGAGCTATAACGATTTGATATCATAACTATTTCTTTATAAGACTGAAATATCATGTGTTTCAAACAAGTCGTTCCCGTAATGATTCCTTAAGTTATCGCAACGATTTCTTTAGAACTCGTAACGACTTGCTCGTCACAACGACTCTTTAAGTCATCGTAATGATTTCTTTAGAACTCGTAACGACTTGTCTGTCGTAACGATTCCTTAAGTTATCACAACGATTTCTTTAGAACTCGTAACGACTTGCTCGTCGCAACGACTCTTTAAGTCATCGTAACAATTTCTTTAGAACGCGTAACGACTTGTCCGTCGTAACGATTCCTTAAGTTATCGCAACGATTTATTTAGAACTTGTAACGACTTGCTCGTCGCAACGACTCTTTAAGTCATCGTAACGATTTCTTTAGAACTCATAACGACTTGCCCGTCGTAACGATTCCTTAAGTTATCGCAACGATTTCTTTAGAACTCATAACAACTTGCTTTCCATAACGATTTGTTAAGTGTTCATAACGATTTCTTCGTTGAACACATCAACTTGCTTTCCATAACGATTTGTTAAGTGTTCATAACGATTTCTTCGTTGAACATATCAACTTGCTTTCCATAACGATTTGTTAAGTGTTCATAACGATTTCTTCGTTGAACACATCAACTTGCTTTCCATAACGATTTGTTAAGTGTTCATAACGATTTCTTCGTTGAACACATCAACTTGCTTTCCATAACGATTTGTTAAGTGTTCATAACGATTTCTTCGTTGAACACATCAACTTGCTTTCTATAATGATTTGCTCTCTATAATGACTTGTTAGTACTCATAACGATTCCTTTAATGAATACAACGATTTGCTCTCTATAATGACTTATTGGTATTCATAATGATTTCTTCAGTAAACACTTGATCATAACGATTTCATAAGTCATATAGATAATGACTTTATGGTTTATATCGACTTGATATTTATCTTATCTATTAAGCATTGAATAGGCAAAGTCTTCTCTTATCTGTCTGACTGCTGTGCATTTAATGAAGACAGAACGTATCTCTGCATGTATGCAGATGATATCTTTTCATTATCGTGCATATTCTATCAACATCTTTTAAAACAAGCTATTTGGCATTGCTATTTTGGTGAATATTCACATCAACATTTACTGACAACAAGAGACAGCCTAGCTATCTACTGTTCTAGCATTTAATATGTGCAGAGTCCTAAAGATATCTTGTTATACAATGTTGGACCATATAGACGCCAGAAGACCTTATCTCTTTGCGTGCTCAATTGGATAAAAGATTGTTGACTAGAAGCTTTCAAGTGTCACTCAGTCTAACGTCTACCAATCTAAGAGACAACGGTTACTTCAACGGCCATATTTCAAATGGAGATAAATACAAGACAGAAGATCAGAAGAAGAGAAGCAATGATCAACGTACAAGGAACTCAAATCTTCTGATAGTATTCTAGAGCCAAGAACTTCACTCCTTCTTGTTTTTGCTCTTTGCTCTCCACACTGTAGTGAAAATCTTGAGAGAGCTCGTGTAGTTCTGAGAGTCTACTATGTTTCTAGATCTTCTACTTTCAGTCCTGCTTGCTTCAGATCTTAGCTTGTTGAAGCTTGATCTAGGGGCTTGTTTTTACTGCTTACCTTTGTTGTGGTTGTTCCCTTCTGTGTTGAAGGAAGACCTGGTAGAGCTTCTAGGGTGTTGTTGTTCCCTTCTGTTGTGAAGAAATACCTGGTGGGGTATCCAGGGTGGTGTAATTCCCTTCGTGTGAAGGAAGACCAGCTGAGCTGGGTGTTGTAGTGTCCATAGGGGGACTGTACCCTAGTTAGTGGAATCTTGAGTTGTTGCTCAGGGATTGGACGTAGGACTCCTAAGGAGAGGAGGTCCGAACCAGTATAATTTCGTGTGTGTGTGTTTGTTTTTCTTGTGTGATTGCTCTTTGAACTAACTGTTACTAACCTTCATCGAAGAACGTCTTTGTGTGAATGTTTTAAGTACAGGTACTAATCAAATATTTTTTAAAGACCCATTCACCCCCCCCCCCCCTCTGGGCTTGTCAACTGGGCAACAAAGTGGACATGGGGATTCAAGCTGCTACTCCAAAATCTGCTACTGGCCCCGCCCGTGCAGCTGCCCCTGTGATGGCAGACCTGAGTCAGAAACTCACTTATATTTCCGTCTCTTCTGAGGCAACAGCCTTGCCACCTACGGGGGTCAAGTCAGCCCCTCGTCAGTCTTGTGCTCCTATTCCGGACATGACATCCAGGAGTAAAGTCATTGAGGGACCCATTGATTGTGAACCTAGCAATGACGACAATTACGCACGCCCACCTACTGATTATGCTCCTGCATCCCCAGGTGGTTTTATAGGTAATCACAAAGGAAAACCAAGGAAGGCATTCCTAGGTGTTACAACTAGAAGTACTTTCCACAAAGTAAACTCTACAAGCTCCTTTCAGGACCAGGGACTGATCCTTGGCCCGCGTTGTATCTGTCGTTTTCATGGGCAGCTGCTTCATGCACACTTGACCCCTCTGCATAGGGAGTCTACAGCTTCTGCCCCGGTGCTTATGTACTTTCTTTTCATGTTCTTATATATATATATCAGTCTAGCTGGTTGCGACATCGGAGGCTCACTCTGTCGTATCAGTCTAGATATCGCTTTAATTAAAAAAAATGAATTACTGTGTGAAGATTAAAAAAATAAAAATAGTAAAATCATGGAAATTGAATCAAATCTAAAAGAACTGAAAGATGAAGAAAAACTAAGAGAGGAAAATAATTACTTAAGAGAAGAAAATAATTACTTAAGAGCTACCATAGAAAAAAATTCCATCTGTAAAACATCTATATTTGTAAGACAGAAAGGTGCTAGATCTGGTAAAAAGAAATATGGAGTTGAATATACACCTCCACATAATGTAGAAGATGTTGTGTATCCTGAAAAATAGTCAACTCCATAATTTGTAAAAGAAACAAGAATTAAAAATCTTAGAAAGGTAAATCAGTATGTTTATAAGCAAAAATTGAACTCTAGAAACACTACACATGTAAAGAATGTTTTTGATCTATGTTGTAGTCACTGTAACCAGCTAGGACACACTGTCAGCACATGCACAACTAGACACCTGCGTTGGATTCCTAAGACTAACTATCAAGGACCCAAGAAATTTTGGGTACCAAAAGTTACAACTTAAATTTGTTTGCAGGGTTGCCTGAGAGCATCCAAATGGCATTTGGATAGTGGGTGCTCAAGGCATATGACGGGTGACAGAAAATTATTTACAAGTTTTAGAGATGAGATTGGTCAAGTCACCTATGGAGATAATGGAAAAGGCAAAGTGTTAGGATGTGGAACAGTAGGAACAAAAGAAAAGAATCTAATAGAAGATGTCATGTTGTAGAAGGATTGAAGCACAACCTCATTAGCATCAGTCAATTATGTGACAAGGGTCACTTAGTGAAATTTCATAATGATAAGTGCATTATTCTAAAGGATGGAAAAATAGTATTTGAAGCTCAGAGAGTCAAAAATCTGTACACCCTACAACTAGCAGAATTAAAAGAAGTGAATTTATGTCTTTCAACCACTAAGAGTGAAAAAATTGATTTATGGCATAGAAGACTAGGAAATGCAAGCACTTCGGTAATCAAGAAATTAATCAAGCATGATCTAGTTGAAGGTCTTCCGAAGTTGAAACTGAAGAAGTCTGGAATTTGTAAAGCTTGTGCAAAGGGAAAGGAAACCAAGACATCATTTCAGTCCAAAACAATGGTTACAACTTCCAAGCCTTTGGAACTCATTCACATGGACTTATTTGGACCCATAAGAACAATAAGTCTTGGAGGAAAAGTGTATGGCTATGTGATTGTAGATGACTACTCAAGATACACTTGGGTATCCTTTTTGGAAGTCAAATCAGAAACATTTTCAACTTTTCTGAAGTTCAGCAAATTAGTATAGAAGAACTAAAAATTCAGATAATCAGCATTAGATCTGATCATGGTGGAGAATTCAAGAATGAATTTTTGTAAAGTTCTGTGAAGAAAATGGAATAAAACACAACTTCTTTGCACCAAGAATACCTCAGCAGAATGGAGTAGCAGAAAGGAAGAACAGAACACTGCTGGACATGGCCAGAACTATGCTTACAGAGTATAATCTACCAAGATATTTCTGGGCAGAAGTAGTTAACACAGCCTGCTACATCATCAACAAGTGCATGACTAGACCAATTCTAAAGAACACACCCTATGAGCTATACAAGGAGAAGAAGCCCAACATCAGTCATCTTCGACCTTTTGGTTGTAAGTGTTTTATTTTGAACAATGGTAAAGATAACTTAGGAAAGCTAGATGCTAAAAGTGATGAAGGATTTTTGTTAGGTTATATTTCAAAGCCTAGAGGATATAAAGTATTTAATAGGAGAACTTTAACTATAGAGTAAACAGTGCATATTTTATTTGATGAGACTAACCCTTCTATTAAGAGAATAGAAGAAGAAGAAGATTGTGTTGAAGATCTGTGCAGGGATCTGGAACAGACATCTCTTGAAGAAAGAGAGAAAGAAGAAGAAAAGGAAGATCCACCACTTGAGGAACTTTAACAACTAGAAGAACCACAGGAATGACTACCTAGAGAATTGAGGTATCACAGAGATCATCCAAGAGAAAACATTATAGGTGATCCTCAAGAGAGGGTAAGGACAAGAGGTATGAACATTCCTTGTGATTTTTCTGCAATTGTCTCTCAAATTGAGCCTAGGACAATCAATGATGCACTGGCTGATGAATCTTGGATCTTTGCTATGCAAGAGAAACTAACCAGTTCCAACGCAGCCAGGTTTGAACTATTGTCCCTAGTTCTTCTGACCATCTAGTTATTGAGACCAGATGGGTCTTCAAAAATAAAATGGATGAATCAGGAGTAATCACCAGGAATAAAGCCAAACTGGTAGTACAAGGGTATTCCCAAGAGGAAGAGATTGATTTTGATGAAACCTATGCCACAATAGCTAGATTAGATGCAATTAGAATTTTATTAGCATATGCATGCTCTCTTAACATTAATTTATTTCAAATGAATGTTAAAAGTACTTTTCTGAATGGTTTCATAAAAGAAAAAGTTTATGTTGAGCAACCACCTAGTTTTGAAGATACTAAATATCAAAATTATGTTTTCCGTTTAAAGAAAGTATTGTATGGTCTGAAACAAGCTCCAAGAGCTTGGTATGAAAAACTAAGTGCTTATCTTATATCACATGATTTCATAAGAGCTAAAGTAGATAGCAGTTTATTTCTTAAGAAATTTTCAGAAGAATCTTGATAGTACAAATATATGTTGATGATATATTTTTGGTTCTACTAATGAATCACTTTGCAAATTCTTTGAAAACCTTATGCAAAGTGAGTTTGAGATGAGTATGATGGGTGAGCTTAATTACTTTCTTGGGTTACAAATTAAGCAGACCAAGGAAGGTACACACATTTTTCAAACCAAATACATTTCGGATTTACTCTCTAAATATGGTTTTGACAAGTGTAAGCCATTAGGAACACCCATGAGCTTAGGAATTAAGTTAAATAGCGATCCACTTGGCAAGAAAGTAGATCAAAAGATCTATAGAAGCATGATTGGGTCATTACTCTATCTTATTGCCAGTAGACTAGATATAATGTTCAGTGTATGTTTGTGTGCTAGATTTCAAGCTGATCCTAAAGATCACATGTTAATGATGTTAAAAAAAAATAGATATCTTATAAACACAAGCAAATTGGGTTTATGGTATCCTAGATGTTCTGATTTTACTTTGATTAGATATAGTGATGTTGACTATGCTGCATGCAAAATAGATAGAAAAAGTACCAATGGTACTTGTCAAATTCTTGCAGGATGCTTGATCTCCTGGTCTTCTAGAAAGCAGAATTCAGTAGCTTTGTCCACAACAGAAGCAGAGTACATTGCAGCTGGAAGTTGCTGCACTCAACTACTGTGGATCAAACATCAACTGGAAGATTATGGTTAAATACTTCATGAAATTCCAATGTTGTATGATAACACAAGCGCAATCAACTTGACAAAAAATCCTATCCACGAAGAACAAAGCATATTGAGGTCAGACATCATTTCGTTAGGGACCATGTAAGTAATGATGATATTTTACTTGATTTTACCTCCACAGATAATCAATTAGTTGATATATTCACTAAATCTCTTCCTGAAGATAGATTTACATCAATTAGAAGAGAAATAGGTATGTGCAACCCTGATTAAATTGTTGTGATGCATGATAAATTCATGACTAAATTTTGAAGTGTATGTTAAAATCATTGCAAATCTTTTCTAAGTCTTGGAACTGCGACTGTCATGAAGTCGGAGTGTATATTGCGACTTTTGAAAAGTCGGAGGCAGCACTTCGACTTCTCCAGAGTCAGAGTCTATGAAGTCGAAGTTCATATTAATTAAATAAAAATATTTTTAAATTGTCATTTAAAGAGGAATTTATTACAAAACGGTTGACTCATTTAATCTTAGTCGTTCATCTTCTCATCAATGGTACGTTACTTATTCCCATTTCTATATTAGGACCCTTTCCTCTTTTTTGAAACCACCTGTTTGAACTTTCTCTCTGACTCCCCTGTCGTCTTCTTCCTCTTCCCGCGCGTGGCGTTCACCCCGACAGGAACCGTCTTTTGAGCATCTACAGAATCTTTCATTCTCTCTGAAGAAAGGTAGGTTTCTTGACTTCTAAACACCATTTCTATAACTCTTTTGACATTCCTCTCAGTTTTCTCTATCGTTCTTGTCTAGATGGCCCCTTCTAGGGCTCCGGAAGGAACCATGTTCACACCTGAACAGTTCCAACACCTCTCATCTCTGCCAAAGCCTCCATTTGCCCCGGGAAGGTAGTAGATTTCAGTCAGCTTCATGGTAGGCTAGCATGGGTAGAAGAAACCCTAGCAGTTTTGGGATGGTCGAGACCGTGTCAGATTGCAGAGCCAACCTTCGAAGGTGCTCTTAAGGAATTCTATGTATCCCTCCAAGTCACTCCTGAATGATCAGCCACAAGGAGAGTGAAGGGCACTACCATCACAGTTTCTGAAGAACTATTGGTTGAAATGCTAGATTGCCCTAATTCTGGACATAAGATCAGTAAAGTCGTGCTTTGGAGAAGCAAAGATTGGGTGTTGTTGGGAGTCTAGGATCTATTAGCAAGAAAGGACTCCTAGTAAATGAATTATTTGCGGAGAAAAGATTGATCCAATCCATATCACCAATATCATCACACCTAGGGCTGGCACCCATTCTTCTGTCACTACTAGAGATGGAAGTTTGTTATTTTGGGCTATTCAGAGACATAGGGTCAACCTGCCCTCTATTGTTTGGAGAGGATGGCAGGATCTAGAAATTTACAGAAGTCCCTTCCATATGGACCTCTACTAACCCTTATTTTCAAGAAGTTTTCAGTGGATCTTAGTGGTGAGATTCAGTGGCAGTCAAGGAAAAGATAGGTATGTGTACTTTGAGGAGAAGCCACTACACTCTAGAGAGCAAGGCACAAACTTTGGACCAGGACTCTGTGCCACAGTGCACTCATGAAATATTTCTTGATGAGGCATAGAGTTCCTCATCTATTCCTGAAGTCCCGCCTCCACAGATTGGCACTGAGGAAGAAAGAAAGAAGCTCTTGTAGAACAACAACAAGAAGAAGAACAAGTGCAAGAACATCAGCTACAACAAGAGCAGGCTCCTGTCCCATCTCCTGAGCATGAAGCACCAGAAGACACAATCAGTCGAGTGCTCAGAGATTTAAGGGGTAAGGGAGTAGCACAAGAAGAAGAAGCTCCAAGAACTACTCCACTTGAGCCAATATTTGAAGAAGAAGAGCATCATATCTCTCCTCCACACACTTTGAGACGACCCGACCGGACTTGGGGGGAGACCAGCAGCAGTTCAAATATTTTGATGGATTTATTGTTGAAACAACAAGAGGGCTTGTCAGTTCTACAAATGCAAGTCCAACAAGTAGATGTGAAATTTGATATTTTGGCTGAGGAGGTCCAACAGATGAAGGACCTTCTGCTTCAGTTGGTGTACCAATAGGGCACAGATAAGTCTTCTGCTCCATCCACTGCACACCAGAAGAGCAACAGCCTGAGCAGAGCAGCATCAAAACCATAGCAAGAGCAGTAACATCAAGAGGGACAATAGCAGCAGCAGCCAGAGCAAGAGCAGTAGCAGCCAGAGAAAGAGCCAACAGCAGTCCCCTCAGGAGAAGGAGTCAGGTTCTAAGCGGCCTCAAGAGTCTGAGGATATGGGGGTAGATGCCAAGACCAAGGTCATAACTTTTAAGAGAAAGGTTTGGAGAAAACTCCTTAAAGATGGTCACCCAGTCTTTCCTTCTAGATCCTTAACCATCTCCTCCACTCCATCTGATCCTCCTCCTCCTCCTACTGCTCCTACCCCTTCTGTGTCTAAACAACCTCCTCCACCTCCCTGTCATCCTACTACCCCTATTGCTCCTACACCTTCAGTTCCCACTGCTAAACAACAACCTCCACCTCCTCCTTCTACCTCATCTTATCCTTCTTTCTCTACATCTCATCCACAGGATCAGCCTCTTGCTTTCAACAATATTAATTTCTCTATTATCCTCTGAAGTACATTTCAAGCCTTCCAAGGCAAACATACCCATTCTTCACACTTCAGCTCCTCATTTCTTTTCTTCTCTTCCTACATCTTCTACACCCTCTTCTGGCAGATCCACTCTTTCCCTTGCGGAGATTGTACCTAGTGTGGTACTTTCATCCAAAGGTGGGCGCCAATTAAAAGACAATCTTGCCAAACTACTTCCCCTATTCTGGTATGCCTTTGTATACCATTCTGAGCACCATATGAACCTGTTCAAGGAATTTTGTCTATCAAAGCCTTCTTTGAAGTCCATGAAATGCCAAGTTACACCTTGAGGATTGGCTTCCTTCTTTACTCCAAACCTCTCAAGTACTGTTGGCTGATATCAATCTCATTACTCAGAAAAGTCACAGTCTAACTCCAAAGGTTTCTAGAACTTTATCCTGGTGAAGCCACCAAGTACAACAACTCAGGCTCGGAACCAATTTATGGATATTTTTCTTCACCTAAACCTTAGATTTTTTGACCTATTTGGTACCCTCCTTAGAGAGTTGCAGACCAAATACATTAGAATGAAGCAGTTCAATGAAGCTAGATTTAGGATGGGTTCTCCTGATGTCAAAAAGGTCAATGGGAATCTATTATCCGTGGGAAAAGAGAGATCACACCTTCAATGATAGTTGGATTGCCCTCTGGCCTACATCCAAGTCTTGTTGAAGCCATATCTGCTAGAAAAATTTTGGCCAAGTAGTTTTTAACAGACACATCATAATAGCTGCTAGGTTCTGAATCAAGTACAATATGAGTTTGTCATTCCATAGGTTTTCTCTCATGCAAGCTCCACAGAACTCTCAGCATATGTTATTTTCAGAATTCTTTTGCTGAATCTAAGAGATTTACATAAGATCAATGGTTGTAGCATACTTTGAAGACCATTCTAACTGTCTGAAGCTCAAATTGTCTATCTCTTGAGTATCTCTCTGCAAAGGTATGAACAGCTTTGGAATCTATTGCACATAATGGAAGTAGAGGTACCTAGTATACTATCAAGCCAAGGAAGCTACAATCAATCAGGGCCTACATTGGAACATTACAATTCATGAATTCCTCCATCTGGCAGCCAGCAAAAAGTTTGTCCCTCTGAAGGCTTTTGCACCCTAGCAATTACCATAAGAGGATTAATTGGTTCCATCGTAGACATGTCAAGTCTTATAGAAAATCCCCTCCATAGGACCTTCCTACAAGATAGATTCTACTAAGTTTGAGAATTTCTTTCCTGATATGAAAAGAAACTTTGGGCTCTTCTTAAGCCTTTCCTTGCAAGATCCCTCCTTCTCTGTATCTCCCAAGCTCTTTATCAGCTTCTTAGATATAATTTTTACTTATAGAAATCAATTCATGTCTAGATCTGTTATACATTTCTATGTGTATCTCTCTCTCTCCTTGTCTCTTATCCTTTCTGTTAATGCCACAAAGGGGGAGAAAGAAAGTAAGTAAGAAACAAATACATAGGACATAGGACACGACACACAATGTTTACAAAATTAATTGTTTTTTTCACTGTCTATTTAAAATTTTTGTCATTAACAAAAAGGGGGAGAATTGTTGAGCAACTATCCCCTGAGAAAATTGTTTAAGACTTTAAACTATTTTAACATGGTGATTTTGCTATGACAAAACCTTTTAAAAACTTTCTACAAAAAAATCTACTGGAAAAATCTCAAAGAACTAAACTTGAATAATACTTTGTATCAACACTATCTTGAAATTTCTTAGTCCACAAAGTATACTATGTACCATACTAACTCCGACTATGGACTCCGACTCCAGAAAATTCGAAATGTTGAACCAACTTTGTACTGGACTCCAACTCTTTGGAAGTCGAAGTCTGGACTCCAACTCTTTGGAAGTCGGAGCCTATACTCCGACTCTCCAAAAGTCGAAGTAAGGTATCGATTGATGAACACTTCAGAGAAGTCGAAGTCCTCACTCCGATTTCTGAGAAGTCAAAGTCTTTGTATTGTATTCCAACTCCCTAGAAGTCGAAGTATTCACTCCGACTCCTCCAGAAGTCGAAGTATGACCGATTGTTGCTTATCACTCTGACTTCGTAAAAGTCGAATTCTATCATCAGTCTCACTACGACTTCTATAGAGTCGAAGTTCAGTTTGTATCTCTTGTACTTGTCTCCGACTCCAAGAGAGTAGAAGTACATATTTTTCTATCTCCAATTTCCCAGATAACTTCTGTACTTAATATTTTCTGGTATAAAATTATTATTTCATAAGATCCATGAAATCTTGATTGTATGTTTTCTTAATGTGATTGTTATCCCTATGGGATCATTTATAGAGCATATAATACTTGTCTACCCTACTGAACAATGCCTCGTTCTGTTACTATCATTTAATGTATTCTGACAAGTAGGATATTTATATTCAAAATGTCCACAAAAATTTTTTCTTGAAAAGATCTGAATTATTTATACAATTGTCTCTTACTTTTTGTCAGAAGTTCAGTTCTTCTTTATTCAACAGTTCTCTTGCAGTTAATGCCATCAGGCGCATGGGGTATCTGACAGAGGCTCACCTACCACTGTCAGAACCTCACCTTACCTTCTGATGTAACTATCTGTCTGCCTTTTACTGCACTGAACATCTATCCATTCGAGGTTTTTATACTTTACATATATTTTTGACTAATCTACCTCAGAAAGTATGGAGGTATCTTTTCTTTTATCTTGTCCTTTGTTGCAGAACATTTATTAAGCACATTTCCAGCATGAGTTTTACAAAACATTAAATATAGTCTGTCCTTCAAGTTGTGAAGCCTCAAACATAGTCTGAAGTCATTGGAAAGCCAAAAAGGTGAAGAA
This sequence comes from Colocasia esculenta, assembly GCA_014218235.1. Taxonomy (NCBI): domain Eukaryota; kingdom Viridiplantae; phylum Streptophyta; class Magnoliopsida; order Alismatales; family Araceae; genus Colocasia; species Colocasia esculenta. The sequence continues at coordinate 16,959 of JACBKR010001538.1, read as the reverse complement.
CTGTTGGATAACAAGGATCTCAACAGCACCAACATCTAAAGGATCAACGGCTACTTCTCAAACGGCTAGTTCTCCAACGGATAGCTTCAAATGGAAACTTAAAGAATTCTGAAGCATATATAGAAGCCGAAGTTTGAACAAGACACATACTTGAAGTGTGAGACCAGTTAGCAACACACTCAACTCGCATCTGCATTCTGCTAGCAAGAGCCTTCACAAGTCTTATATTGAGCTGAAGAGATAGAGAGCTTCTACAGTCTGAAAATTTCGAGGCTTTTCATTCTTAGAAGTCTTGTTTCTTTTGGGTGGCATTTGTAATCTATATCTTCTCTTCAGTCCACCCTAGTTAGATTTAGAAAGAGTAGAGTTGAAATTTTCATTTGTAATCATTTCTGAATCCTTTGTGTTTGCTCATACTTGTGAGCAGACACATTAATCTTTCATTTCTGTTTTGTGCAACCCGCAAGAGGTTGTTTCCTGCTGTGCCCCTCTTGTGAAGAGAAGACCATTTGAAGGTACTGTTTGTACCCCTGTTAAGGGAGACTTGCTTGGGAGCGAGTGGGCTTGTAATTCCTCACAAGGTGTGAGAGAAGGACAAGATTCTTAGTAGTTAGTGAAATCTCAAGTGGTTTGCTTGAGGACTGGACGTAGGACTTCCATGTGGGAAGGGTCGAACCAGGATAAAATTTCTTGTGCATTTTGTGTTATTGTTTCTTCCAACTTACACTTTGTTTCACACACTACACTAAATACTAACAATTCTATTTAATGTTGTCTAATTTTAGATAAAATTTTTAAAGTGCAAGAAGTCCTATTCACCCCCCTCTAGGACATTATTAGTGCCATCTTAATCCAACAACTGAGTTGGAGGGCGAGATCGAATTAAAGGGGGAAAAGGAACAACTTGCAAGTAAAAAAAGAAGAAGAGAAAATAGCAACAAAGATTAGAAAACCAGTGTCAACGTGAAACAAGTAAATTTGTTGATGGAAACTGAAACTAACACACACATACACATGGGAGGAGAGAGAGAGAGCGAGAGAGAGAGAGAGCTTTCACTAGCACCATGGTTGCAAGGAGAAGAGAGATCTCTTATCCACGCTCAGGCAACGTCTTCACCCATGTTGCTGTTGTAGATTCAAAGGAAGATGGTCAGCTGCCACTATCGTCGTACCCTCCGGAGGTGGAAGCCCTAGATGAAGGGAGATGGGAGACGGGGAATTAGATTTGGGAAGGACCGAAGGAGCCCTTACTTCATGGGGTCGGGCTTTCGGCACTTCGAAGTTGGGATCCAAAATAGGATATTTCAAATCAAAAGCGATCTCTCTAAATGCATTGTGGTCTTGTCATTTCGAGTCAAAATATTTGATTCGAATCTGATTTTAATTTTGGATCCGAATCGGGTTTCAGATCCTGTGAATCTATTGACATGGATACCTTTGCCACTTCAATCCCCATGCCTCTTACGCCAAGACCTTGACTATTTAAAGGTAGCTTGACAGTCTATTCATACAACGACTTTATGTGTGTACATCTTCCGAACTATTACTCTTGCTCATTTACAAAGATTCATCGCAATAGGCTTCCAATGTGGATCAGATCTAACAAGTCTCAAGCTTCACCTTTTACCAGATCCTATTGTTAGGCTTGCCTCATGTTAGATGCTTAGCCTTTCTATTGGTATCCTATGTATGATCATAATGTTCAGTTGGGGTTTCTTACTTAACCCTAAGCACCTTGTCTTACTTAGCCCTAAACACCTTGTAATATATATAAGATCTTTCCTTTGAAAAAAAAAAAAAAAACTGAGCTGATTCATAAACCTCTAATACAAAGTGCTCACAGATAGTCCTGCGAAACAAAATATACCTTCACATGTTAAGGACGATTTATATAGAACTTGCTCGCGAAACAACTTATTAACGTGGAGATGTTGAGAAATGCTTATGCAGGAATTTCTAATCTGTTTTGCTACCCTCTTCAGTTGAAAACTCTCCCCTTTCATTCGGTCAATCCCAGAGACAGAGAATCACAGAGGGACGGGCGGGGGGGGGGGGTATATTCTTTTCCGATCTTTTATCCGGCTGCCAAAAAGCAGGATAAAAAAGGCACAAAATTCCAGTATTTTTTTTTTGACAATGGGCACAAGATTCCAGTAGTGATGACAATACGCTGTAGTTTGAATTTCACATTAAAAAAGTATAGGAAAGAGTTGCAGCAGCTGGACTGTAGCAGATTGCTGGAGGAATCTTTATTGCGACATCTGTCAGCAATGCCTGCAGATTAGAAGTAGAACTCACGCATCCACATTATCTGGAGACAAATCCATCCACGCAATACATGAACAAACACAACTCAGAATCTTTTTCAACACAAACCAAGCAAGTGTTCATTATCGAACATATAGAGTTCATTTATATAAATAAATAAAAAGCCCCACTACATAGAATTACAGATGATGAAGGGGCAAGAGAAAGATGCAGAGAGCTGCAGCACCATTCAGGTACCAGCTTTATTGGAAGCAAAAAACGTAAACTCGAAAGTAAACACGACAAGGGGTGGGGGTGGGGCGCTTATTAGCAGAGGTACATAGGACACGGGAACCTTCTAACACCCACCGCGGAGGCGGAGCACCAGGTGGAGGGTCGACTCCTTCTGGATATTGTAGTCGGCGAGGGTGCGGCCTTCCTCCAGCTGCTTGCCGGCGAAGATGAGACGCTGCTGGTCCGGGGGGATGCCCTCCTTGTCCTGGATCTTGGCCTTCACATTATCGATGGTGTCCGAGGACTCCACCTCCAAGGTGATGGTTTTCCCGGTGAGGGTCTTCACAAAGATTTGCATGCCTCCCCTGAGACGGAGCACGAGATGAAGGGTGGACTCCTTCTGGATATTGTAGTCGGCAAGGGTGCGGCCGTCCTCAAGCTGCTTGCCGGCGAAGATGAGACGCTGCTGGTCGGGGGGATGCCCTCCTTGTCCTGGATCTTGGCCTTCACGTTGTCAATGGTGTCAGAAGACTCCACCTCCAAGGTGATGGTTTTCCCGGTGAGAGTTTTCACGAAAATTTGCATGCCACCGCGGAGACGGAGAACAAGATGAAGGGTGGACTCCTTCTGGATGTTGTAGTCGGCAAGGGTTCGGCCATCCTCCAACTGCTTTCCGGCGAAGATCAGCCTCTGCTGGTCCGGAGGAATACCCTCTTGTCCTGGATCTTGGCCTTGACGTTGTCGATGGTATCAGAGGATTCAACCTCGAGGGTGATGGTCTTCCCGGTCAGAGTCTTGACGAAGATCTGCATGCCTCCGCGGAGACGGAGGACCAGGTGGAGGGTCGACTCCTTCTGGATGTTGTAGTCGGCCAAGGTGCGGCCGTCCTCGAGCTGCTTTCCGGCGAAGATCAGACGCTGCTGGTCCGGAGGGATTCCCTCCTTGTCCTGGATCTTGGCCTTGACATTGTCGATCGTGTCGGAGGACTCGACCTCGAGGGTGATGGTCTTGCCGGTCAGGGTCTTAACAAAGATCTGCATCTGCATTCACCAAAGAAAGATCCAGACGTCAGTAAAGGCCCAGCCCCCGCTGATCACAAAGCATCACCAACCCAACAAAGAACTCCAACACAGACGGGATCAAAACACCTTCTACGGCCGCACATAAGGTCGAAACGTTACCCGGATGAAGGGGAAAAATCTCTCAGCAGCAACGAACAAAAAAAAATCGACAGGAAAACCACGAGAAACCATTAAAAAGAGAACAGATGTCGTATATTCAAAAAGAGAACAGATATCGTATATTCGATCGGAAGACAAACAATCTTCCAACTCCTCTTCTAATAAATCACAGACGCGAACCAAACACCTAGCATCGGATCCGGACGACACAAACAAAGCAACCCTCTTCTTCCACCAAATCGCAGACGAAGAGGAAACACCCATCCAGCCGCAGATCTCGATGAGAAAACCAAAAAACCCCAAACCCGATCGATCAACGAAGAACGACCGCAAAAGAAACGATGGAAACCGAAACCAGAAACCTGGGAAGAACGGAGGACTACCTTGGGAGGAGGAAGAGCCGAAAGAGATCGCAACAGAGGCTTGGTCGTTCTTTTCCTTCGCGGTGGAGGAGAGAGCTCTGTAGAATTCGTGTGGGCAAGTCGGCGAAGAGGACCCTCCCTATTTATAGGGACGCTGCCGTGTTTGTTTAGGTCGCCGGTCGAGCAGCTTTAGAGATTGAGCCAACTAGTTACTGCCACGTGGAATAGGAGGAAATTGCCGCGGAGAAGGAACGGGGAAGGGGGAGATGTAGGTGGACCTAATTTGAGTCCGTCAAAAAAGCGGGCGTGTTCTGTGCGTCGGGCGGCCAAAGCGGAGCGGCTCCAGATGCTTCCTACAAGATATCGTATTTTAATTACATACACCTGTGGCTGTGTTTAGTAAGTAAAAGGAAAATAAATATATATATGACAAGTACAAGGATAAAAAATTATTATTATAGGCGCGTCGCGCTTTTGTATTGCTTTTCTTATAGACCACTTGCCATTTTTTACGATTGAGATATATTAAGAAAATTTTTAATTGTTAAAATATAACGATTAGGTAATTGAGAGGAGATGAAATGGCTAAGATACCCTCAAAGTTCACATCTTCCATTATTAGGTGGAAATGTAAGCTCCTTCTTTTCTCATTCTATATTGAAATGGCCGGCCCAACTTGTTTGTGACGCCGACGGCAATGGCGCAACGACCTTACATTTTTCTAAGTAGTGGAAGCCCTCTAATTTGACTGATAATATAGAAGGTGGAGATTTCCTTTTCTACTCGTGAGTTAACTTTTAAGTACATCGATGATAAATATGAATGTTATAGTCTACGTGTAATTGCAGTATGCAATATTTTCGATAATCACTTTTTTTTTTGAAATATTACTTCTTAAAATAAACTTCTCATTGCGATTGATATTTGCAAAGTTCTTTATAAATCTTAGAGGACAGAATTTTCTCAAATTCTGACTTGGTGACACTTCGGAGGATGCGTGGAAGTCCCAGATGCATACTTCAAATTATAAAATTTCTTGCGTGTGAAAACTATAGATTTAAGGGTTCTATTGAAAATATAGTGTGTTATATTGGTGACTGGACTGGATCGAACTCTCTAAATATCGTATTAATTAATTTTAATTTATTTTTAAATAATAATATATAATTAAAAAAGAAGAAGAAATAATTTATTGAGTCATGCTAGATAGGGGTGACAATGGGCCGGACCTGGACCGGGCCTAGGTTGGCCCAAGTCCAGCCCGGTCTCTAACCGGTCGGCCCGGCCCGGCCCGGGGCGAGGCCCAGTTTTTAGATACCTGGTCCGGCCCGGGACGATTATGTAGGCCCCGCCTGGCCCGGTTTTATTTTTTTTAAAGTATTACTAATATTATTTATTTATTTTTATAATAAAATTGATGTTCATTGAATCAAAACACATAAAATAAATATTAGACTAATCTAGATAAATTTATTTCTAGTTGTTACAAATATGAAATAAATATTAAGTCATTAAACATAATTCCACAACATAATTTTCAATCTAAATTTTTATAATATTAGAATTATTACCGTATCACTTATTTTTTCAAAAAAAAATTACCGGGCCTCCGGGCCGCCCGGGCCGAGCCGAGCCAAGCCCGAGCCCGGCCCAATCTTACACCGGGCCGGGCTTGGCCGGGGTCAAAATTAAAAAAAAAAATGCAGCACAAACCCGTATAAAATTGGGCCGGCCCGGCCCATTGACATCCCTAATACTAGAACCTCAAGGTTCCAAATATGATATTGTTCGGGTGTACCAGACTAATTCTGTTTCAATTAATAGAATTTTTTATAATGTAAACCACATCATTTTGCTGTAAGACAGAAAAGGGAAGGCAATAATCATATTTTTTATTTATTTAGGTCAATTGTAGACCTTTTTTAAAGAAATTTTTGATGCAGTGGCACCTAATTAATATCAAGTGTTTGGCGTTTTATTAGGGCTGTAAAAAATTCAATTATTCGATTATTCGATCCAATTCTAATAAAAATTATAAGTTAACTACAATAATTTATCGGATTCGGATTTAGACATTTTCGATAAACTATTGAAATCAGATACAAAAATTGTCTGATTATCTAATTTTCGAATTCGATAATATATATATATAATATGTATATTATAAATATAGATTATATATAATCTATATTATATCATATATATTATATATTATCTGAATATCTGATTATTGATTTTCCGACTGCGATTTACCGAACTTGTTCATATTTAACACTATCCGATTTTTCGAATCCGATTATCCCAGAATTTGAATTAATGGATTTGGTGTTTCCATATCAAATTCCAAACAATTATTTCATTATGGATGATCTTTATGAGAAGTCTACCGATTAATATAATTGTTGAGTCAATTTGTTGGTTAGGTCGTGTATAATTGTTGAGTCAATTTATTAGTTATGTCATCACATTAATTATCCAAAGTTAGCCACTTTAACCCACCTCTCAAGTATAGATAGAGCTACCCCTCTTTAACCATTCTTTAATTCTGGTTAAAGTAATAACCCTCCCGATTAACCAAATTGACTTTTCAAAACCGGTTAACGCATAATCGTGGGGGTACCCCTCTCTAACCAGCTTTTAACCCTCTCCCAAAATTGGTATTTTGAGTTAAACAACCTTTGGATAAAATAATTAGGAGTTGTTCAATCCTATTTCAAAGTGGGTGGGGGGGGGGGGGGGAGATAACTTTAACCCATTTAACTCTTGGACCCACTTAATTATGTCAAAATATTTTTCTTTAAAATAATATTAAACAACCTCCGATAAAAATAATCAAAGACTTTTTATCCCCTCCCCAAAAAATTCTTAAGTCTTAAGTTCAAATCCTCATCCTTACTCATGTCTACCTAGAAAAAAAACAATTATCATTGAAAGAGTCGTCTCAACTTGTATGTAGTTCGTAATCAACACATGGTTTTTAGTTCAAAGCAGATCTACTATGAGAAAAATGGGTATGCACACCTTTTTTTCTCAAATCATTCATTTGAAAAAGCTTCTAATGGAAATTTGTCTCAACAAAAGCCTTTTTCTTTCCCTCCACAGCCCATCTTCTTGTTGGATTTATTGTATCATTCAAAGCGTTAGATAAGGAGGGGATATGAAGGTGTCATGTGACATAAGAAATCAAAAATATGTCCACATGTTCTTAAATAAGCCTAAGGACACATTTGTCATCACATTACCTACGCCTCAGCTACTAATTAAATAGAGCCAACCATCACGTATTTCCACAACTTCCTTTTTTTTTATTTTTTTTGTTTCGATTCAGTCAGTGGTCTTATAGAAAATACCACCGATCTTATAGAAAATCACCACCGACAGGTCTTGAGTTCAATACTAAGGACTTCTCCCACCAGCCCATGCCCTAAACTTATAGAAATTCTTAGAAATAAACTTTTCAAAAAATTTTAGAAAAAATGCTCTTGGTATGAAAGGAATTCATAATCTCCTAGTGCACGTAGTATCCCACCAACCAAATTACACCTCATGTGCTCCTCTTTCTTTTGGATGCTGAAGAAATCAATGGGTTCGCCATATGCTGAACAATTTTCCTTAACTTTTAGTTTCGCAAAAAATTCTAAATTTATATATGGTGTAGAGACAATTTCTAACCTCTTAGGCCAACAGGCCCATCATGGCCCAGCACGGAAACAAGACAACGGCTATTCAGCCACATGTCTTCGGAACAAACCAAAGATTCCGAAGACGCCTTAATCACCACATGTCCTAGGGCACCGCAGAACCTGACTTCTGAGCTTATCCGAACAGGATAAGGCCACCGAGCACCAGCTGCTCGGTAGGAGACCCAACGCCTCACCAAACAAGCCTCTGGGCTTCTGTTTGGTTCTTTCACAGTTCAACAACAGGAGACCAACGGCTGCACCGAATATCGGACAACTTCACCGAGTATGTCCGCGGTTCCCTGCTCGGCATCTCCCTAAGGCAATCATGATGAACGACCCTTGGCTTCCAACAACATTAATAGGACAGCGCTACATGCCTCCCCATGAACTAGAGCAGCCCAGGTGTTGGTTTCCAAGGGACGTCTAGAATAGACATCCCCCATCTGAGGAACTCAACAGTTGCACTCTTTCAAGCATCATTCTTGAAGGATGCATCCAGACTCTTCAGGTCCTCTTCCTATATAAGGAATAGGTAACCTTCATGCAAAGGTACAAGCAATCATCCCCTCACAATCGCCCACGCGTGAGTCCACACACAAAAAAGAACATTCTCTTCCAAGCCTAGTGACAGTTATCCCTGACTTAGGCATCAGAGGGTTCTCCCGGTTCTTCAACCGGGTTCCTCTGACGTGCTCTGGTCTTGTAGGCTTCTGTCGGCACCGGCGACCGTTCGCTCTCAACTCTAAAGTAGGAACCTTTTCGGCCCGTTACCGAGTGCCAGAAAAGACTCCTACATTTTGGCGCCTTCTGTGGGAAGGACATCAGTTATGGCTCATGGACGAACCTCTCACCAGAACCATGGGAGCTAGACCACGAGGTCGTGCCAGTCGCATGAAGACTCTCGTGATCAAGCCCCTCTAGTCAAAGACAACGTGATCCCCATTGGAGCAACTGCTCACACGCCTGCTGCTGACACTCCGGTCTTGGCCTAAGATGTAGCAGAACTCTGTGGACAATTACAATAGTTGGTGGGGGTCTGTCAGGGTCTTGAGGCCCAATGGCGAGACAATCGGCTCCACCAGCCCATATGGTGCCGGAGCAACAAGCGGAGACGTCTCGACACCCGCAACTGGTCCCGTCGGCCCGTCAAGTTATAGACGCCGCGAGGCATCTGCCTGCAGATCGCGGTAGGTCCCATGGGACCGCAAGTTTTTGGAACCTCAGGAAGAGTCACCCCGTAGGTCCGCCGCGGTTCCACTACCTTCGCGCTCAGTCGTATGCACAAATTCCCGCGGTTCTCAGCGAGAAGGCTCAACGCACTGCAATCCTGAGTTGGCGAGGAGGATTCGGCACGTTGTGGACCTAGAACGACGGATGGTGGACCGTGCCCGGCAGATGGACGTGATGGTCCACAGGGCAGGGGGGAAAATCCCAATGGATGATGATCTTGACTTTCACTCCCCCTTCGCGATAGAGATCCTGAAAGCCCGGGTATCACCGAAGATGCCTCTGCCCTCCATCGCACCTTACGATGACACTACCGACCCATCGAACTACATCCACGGGTTTGAGTCGCACATGGTGTTCCACGGAGCATCAGATGCAGAAAAGTGTCGGGCCTTTCCAGCCACCTTAAAAGAGATTGCAAGGGCCTGGTTCAAAACCCTCCCCATAGGCTCCATCACCTCCTTCCACCAGTTGAAGAAGTCCTTCCGCGACAACTTTCTGGGCGGACGGTCATAGCCCCGCACAACGGCCTCTCTACTGGTCGTGCGGCAGAAGAAGGGTGAAACCCTCTCGGACGATATATGTCAAGAGGTTCCAGAGCGAAGCCCTACACATCCCATGTCTGGATGTCCCCCTCGACACCAATGCCCTCATTCAGGGCACACGCGAACGGGTTCCTCCAACGGACGCTGGGGGTGTAATAGCCGGCCATGTTGGTGGAGCTCCTGTCTATCGCCCAGCGCCATGCTGCGTGCGAAGAGAGCCTTGCAGCTAGCCGCACCGACCAGGGCGACCTGGTTGACAGAAAGATGGTCCCGACCGAGATCGGAAGAAGGGACATCGCAACGGAGATTCTCCGCGTAGGCCACGCCTGTACTCCGAGTATACTCCCCTCACGATAGCTCCCAAACAATTCTTAGCAGAGATCTGGGACAAACAGTATGTTCGGTGGCTCGTCAGAATGCGCTCAAATCCCCGCAAGCACAACGCTGACAAATACTGTCGCTTTCATCGCAACCACAACCACTACACCTCCGAATGCCGTCAACTCAAGGACGAGATCGAGTCCTTGATCAAGCGCGGCTATCTCGAACGATATGTGCGCTGAAATGAAGACCGCCCGAGACGCCAAGAAAGGACTCCCGAGCAGCCAATTAACAACAAGCCAAATGGGCAGGAGATCAATGTGATCACGAGAGGGCCAAGCGTGGGCGGAGAAAGCAACCAGAACCGGAGAGACTACGCTCGCAGGGTACATCAGTAGAGTGGTCCCCTCAATTACGACGTGCTTCATATTCACTGAATTCAGCCTGCATAGTTCGAGGAGGCCATCACCTTTTCGGACAACGACCTTGTAGGAGTTACAACTCCACATACTGATGCGCTAGTCATCTCGGCCACCATCAATCATTGTATTGTGCACCGTATTCTGGTGGATAATGGAAGTGCACCTGATGTATTGTCTTACGATTGTTTCCTTTTAATGGGTTTGAAAACCGAATAGCTTTCCCCGGTAGAGGCCCCGCTATTCGGTTTCTCCAGGGTATCAGTTCAATCGATGGGTCGGATCCACCTACCCATCGCCTTGGGAATAACACCCAAGAATGTGACCAAAGTGGTGGAATTCCTGGTGATCAGAAGCATGCCAGAGTACAATGCCATCCTTGAAAGAGGCCTGATCGGTCGCATCAAGGTTGTACCCTCGTCATTGCACCAGAAGATGAAGTTCCCCACCCCTCATGGTGTAGAGAAGGTGCTCAGAAGCCAGTGCGAGTCTCGGTGGTGCTATGTTCGCTCGCTAAGAGACAAGCAACCCACAGTAGAAGACCCAGTGGTCCCACCGACATCTGTTGAAGAAGCTTCGACCAGCCGAGCAATGCTCTCCGAAGATTTGCTGCCAATCCAAGTTAACGAGGACCTCGAACACGTCCTCTACATTGGGGCGTTACCATAAGAAGTCGAGCAGCTCTGCTACAGAGAATTCCTGCTCACGAATCTAAATGCATTCGCTGTGACGCTCCGAGTGCAGCGAAAAACCCGGGTGCACACAGATGTCATTCAATTAAGTGTAACGACATGCGGGTAGAAGGAAAACATGACATTATATTTACATATAATAGCCTCATATTACACAGTCATAGTTCTTCACTTGGTAGGTACCAAGTAACTGTACAATAAGAGACAAAAAGAAAAGTATAAAAGTGGTCCTTCATGTCTACTCCTCAGTCCCTTGCTCGACATCTTCCTTATCAATCTCACTAGAACCTGAAAAAAATATTGTAATCACATTATGAGCTAATTGCCCAGTAGGTAAATTCATACTGCCCGTGGTTAAAGTGATTAAGACATTAAAATAGTGGTACAAAAACTTGATGAATAAGTATACTAAAAATTGACATGGTAATGAAAGGGTATATCAAGCTTAAGTAGAACACCTTGACCCATGTGTAGCAAGAATGTCACTGCAAGGACGTTAGGCATGTACTATCAAGTAAAGGATTAAATCAGAAACAAGATGTAACGACCCGACCTTCGGGACCCCCTCCAGGGACCCCGAAGTTCGTGTCGCCACCCATAGATCCGAAGACCCAGAAGGGTTAGAAGAAATAGTCTAGTTAGATATGTACTGAATTTAAATAACTATAACAATATAACAACTGTACAATGTGTCCTATGTAAAAGTACAGGTACAAGAAGAAAGGTGTTGTCCTTAAGGGGCATACCCCGAGAACTTGTAAAGCACAACGCTCAACTCACTCAGGTACAAGAGCTCACAACACTCGCTCTCACTAATACTGACAGCACACGGTTCCACAGTCGTCTCCGCAACCCATCTGACACCGAGCTCCCGCAATGACGAGCCCCTAGCTAAAGAAAGTAGGGGGAGTGAGCCTCGCGAACAAGGCCCAGTAGGATTACCAGTCCCTCACTAGCCAGAGCAGTATGAACTCCGAACATAGGAAACTACACTAGAAAGTTGTAAAGCGAAGAACACCTACAGCATGGTACTACTAAGCAGTGGAATAGAACAATGCAATGCCATGACCACCAACCAAGGTCGTGACACAAACGACTCCCGCAGAAACCAACGGAGTCAGGCACAACACAGAAACAAGTCTCAACACGCTTGCCAAGACCGTGCAACAACCAAGTGAGAACGACGTCTCACCACAAGCACGGCCACCTCAGACATCCACAAGGTCGATGGCCCACAATCAGAACCACCCGGACCCCAGACACACCGCAAGGTCGGAAAGCCACACATGCCAGTGCCACCACGAACTAGCACCAAGGAACAGGACTACGGAACTAAGAAAACACCAAAGCGGAAACCACCAGAAATGGCCAACAAGGCCAAACCAACGATGCCTACGGAAACTAGGCACGACCAGGCTATAACCGTTGTGCCAGCTAGGGCAATGGATAACACTTGGAAACGTCATAAGGAAACATCGTCACAACAACAACAACAAGCCACCGCCGCTGGCAGCCAAGAGGAGGGCACGCCAGCCACTCCCTCTGCTCTCTAGCATGGCTTCTGCCTCTAACCTCCCCGGAAGAGCGAAACAAAGCCGCCACAGAACACCACAAGAACGCACGCACCACCGAGCCTGGCCAAGCTGAGGCCCCACGCCTGACCTCCCTATGCGGCTCCGAAACAAACGCAGAGCGAGGCAGTGTGAAAAAGGACTGTTTGGGCCGTGCCGAGAAGAAAACACCTCAACAACCTTGGCGTCCCACCCCAGACAAGAGAGCTCTACAAACGACTCAGCGCCATTGTCCAAACCTCATTTTCCCCTCAGCTCTAGGGTCTTCCAAGTCGACCGCTATCTCAAGCACACTGTAGCCCAGAGCACTCCCTCAATTAGCTCCCGAGGATGGGGGTCCCAGGCAATGGAGATGACCTCTGAACGGGACAAGCCCTCAAGTGCCAAGCACCGGGCGAACAGGTAGGGGTGTAAACGATCCGAGTCGAGCCGAGTTATACTCTGTTCAAACTCGAACTCATTTATTTTTGACGAGCTCGAACTCGGCTTGAAACTCGTAGAGCTTCCCTAACCACTGTTCAAACTCGACTCGTTAAATATTTTTAAACTCGAACTCGGCTCGTTGAACAGCTCGTTCTCGTTTACTATATAAACGAGTTCTAAACGAACTCAGCTCATTTATATACTACACGAGCTCACTCGAATCCAATTAGAGTTGAAGTTTAAAATCTAAATTAAAATTAAATACTTAAATAATTTTTACTTTTAATAAATACTTAAACAATGTCCAAAATAATTTTTTGGGGGGATTAAAATTTGAAGGCCAAATTTGCACTCAACCTTGAGCTCAAGGCCAACTTGAGGATAGGAAAACGAAATGGGGACTTTATTTTACTTGGTCTTTCTGTTTCCGATATGGGATTATGGTTGTGAGAAGCAGGGGGGTAGATATTTAGCCAATGAGGGAATGACGCTGGGAGTGACAGGTCAAGGAGGAGGTGGCAGGGTGGCTGGCCTCCCAGCATTGCTCTGCGGTATTAGCTAGGGGGCACAGCAGTAGGCCACTCTGCGGCCACCCGCCGCTGCTGGAAGCTCCCTCCGGCACCGACAGGGGGTCCGCGGTGGTCCACGGTTGCCCGTCGAAGTTCCACCATCGCGCCGGCGCCGGCGATGCTTCACTGTGGTGGTCTAGAGGAGGAAGAAGATGACATTTAGCGGAGCCTAGGAACTTGCCAAATATTTTTGTGTGTACACTTTTTTTCATATTTTGATTCAAATCTATTTTTATCATATATATTACTTACATAATTTTTGTATATATCTCTGATATTAACATTTTATATTAGATCCTTGTAAATATTTTATACTTGAATAATAATTCTATATATAAATAATTATATTTATATTTCATATTTATTATATTTAAATTAATTATTAATGAGTTTTTAATTGAGTTTTTAACGAGCTCTTCAACGAGCTGTTCACGAGTATAATCAAGCCGAGCTCACATGTATTCAAACTCGGCTCGTTTATGAACCGAGCTTCTTTTTTTGTTCAAGCTCGCTCGTTAATTAAATAAATGAGTCGAACCAAGTTTTGATCGAGTCGAGTTTCGAACTACTCGTCGAACGTATCGGCTCGTTTACACTCCTACAAATAGGTGGGGCAAGCATAACAAGAACCACGCCGAACCACTGGCTTGTAACCCACGACAAGCCCAGCAAGCACAAGGCACGTACGGACCCTCAAGAGGGCTATCGGCCAACCAAGGCACACATGAACAAGCCAGAACCTTAGAACACCACCAGTCGGAGCAGAAAGCGTCGCTCCTCTAATAATCGATAGACCGTCGGTCAATCGATTATTAGACAAATGCGACCCTCCTGGCACCGCTACCAGGACACAGCCACGAAGGTGTCACCTTTGGTCACTGAACGCAGTGAGGCAACCTGCCGCGTTCCCCACCAGAAGGTCCTAAGGGCAAGCCTGCCCTAGGGTACATGCTGACACGCTAACCAGGGCCACGGAAACACCCGAGGCAACACAGGTACTATCGCGTCCCCTCTGGCCGTCGTGATACCATCGCGACGGGGAAGGGCACCGTGACAGTAACCCTGTCACGATGGGGAAATGTGTCGCGATAGCTATCCTTATCGCGACGCGATAACGCGTCATGACAAGGTCATGTCCGACCGGGCTGACGCCTCTTCTGGGTCGTGTCGCGCACTGCGGTCGCGACACCAACAGAGAGGCAGACACACGGGATGCTCCATCCCGGGGCCTCCCACAAGCCACACACATACCACACGGGGGAGGGGATCATGGAGAAGCTATCTAAACTAACTAGAAAGCACGAGACGCTCCCAATCCACCTGGATCGAGAAGGGTTCAAGCAATCCCTACTTTCCAAGAAGAAACGAACCCATTGGGGGCCCTTCACGTCAGATTGGCCACCTCCTCCATGCTCCATGCAAGCTCTACAATACCAAGAACATGAGCACGACCCTCCTCCTCACCTGAAACGCACAAAGGGGAGAGAGGGGGGCGGAGCACCGCCGGAGGGGGAGGAGAAGAGAGGGGAGGGAGGAAAGGGAGAAGGGGTCACCGGCCAAGGCCTTAACCCTTCGGCACCCAAGATGCATCGGGGCGACGCATCGCATTAAGGACCTTAACGTGACAGGTCAGCGCACTGTGACAAGAACGTGTCCCCCAAGGACACTGCGACAGCCCGGCTGGTCGTACTGACACACCTGCCACCCTGACAAGCATCAGACGACCGAAGCAAAGGAACATTGTCGTGACCCTTGACCGGGTGCGACAAGAATGCGACGCACAAGCTGGGCGTGACAAGGATGACTGTCGCATCAGACCCCACGACGTGACACTAACGCGTCACCCAGCCTGGACGTGTTAGTGGCCAGTCATCCAAGACACCATACGGAAAGCCGAGAAGCCGGGTCTTACATTCTACCCCCCCTTAAAATAATTTCATCCTCAAAATTTGGGGCACACCCAAAAGATCCTAAGGAACGAAACGAAGCACAGGGAGCAAATGTAAGACTAGTGCGAAATAGCCACTAAGTCTCAACACAACCTCCTCATGACAACAATCACACAGCCAAAGGTGAACGGAGCACACAAAATGCGGGTGCGAAGAGCCACTAAGTCTCATCACGACCTCCTTGTGGCAACAACCACACCGTCAAACATGCATGAAGCACACGAAGCCGGAAAACTAATGGCTCACGCAACGGGCTCCAAAATATGGGGAGCACACAACCAAAAACCCAACAGCTCACAACACGCTCCGAACGCACCTGGAGCACAAAACCGAAAACCAATGGCTCATTTCAAACACACGTGGGGCGTCCAAATGGAACGACAACCCCACAGGTGCGGAGCAACACCAAATCTGACCTGAACAGCAGAAAAATGCTAGCTAAGAACCGCACAGCTACAGCCACCAACAAACCCCGCTGTTGGGACTGACCGACCAGCAACCCACTCTGTCACCAGCAAAACCCGATAGAGGATGCGGTTGGTGACAACAACACGAGAATCATCGGTCAGCAACTCACTTTGTTGCCAGCGAAACTTGACATAGTACACAGTTGCTGACAACATCCGGGAAAAACACCTGAGAGTCAAGCACAACACTTAGGGGGACAACCTCACGCTACTAGCAGCATAGCTAGCATCGGTCACCAGCCCAACCTAGAAAGCACGCGAGCGACGAGAACCAGGGCGACAACATGCTCGCGAAGAATCCTCAACAAATGGAACGACATCCACAACCACCACTATTTCTCACCCAAACCTTCCTCGTGGTCCAACAAGGACACCAAACGCATGCGGAGAAACCTCAACACGTGAAAACGGCATCCACTGTCACCACTAGGTCTCACCTAGATCTTCCTCGTGGTCTGACAAGGACACCACACACTCCACAGTGCGACACATCGCGACGAAGCATGAAAGACGTCTGAGGTTAAGTCGAAACCGAGCACCTCACTGTAGACATGCCAATTCGGCAGCACATCGAGTAAATCTCATGTTATACCGTGATGCCTCGAAGTGGCTCTTCTCAATTAACCTCTTGAGTGATTTTCCTATTTTTCTAGATTTTTAGGAATTTTTCTCTAAGGGTCTGTTTAACTTCAATGAATCGCGTCCTAAGTAGTGAATGCCCTTTTTAAAGTGTTGACCCGCGGCAGAACTAACCGACGTGGATTGGCACATGGGCTAGTTATAATGCGCGTCCAGCCTACCCGCCACGATTAAAAGTCAAACTTTCGGACTGCGCCCTGTCAGCAGCATTTAAGAGGTGCCACGTCAATAATCATGATGTCTGTTGGAATCGCGTCCGCGTCAGACGCCGCGTTTTATAAGCAGTCAAATCAAAATCAAGATTCGTCAGAGATTTGATTTACCTAAGAAAATGCAGCGTGCCACCCAGATGTGATTTACAACGTAGCTGTACGCTACGGTCATCATGTAAATGTCAAGTCAAACGTAAATCGAGAGACCTTCTGAATCG
>JACBKR010001537.1:0-42444 GCA_014218235.1 Colocasia esculenta | reverse complement strand
GCCCCAGAAACAACGGCCTCAACCTTGGCGGGATCAACAGCCACACCTGCACCAGTAAAAATATGTTGCCAAGGAAGTGCACCTCCTTTAGCCAAAACTCACACTTGCTGAACTTGGCATAAAGTCGGTGACTCCTCAAAGTCTGCAACACCCCCTCAAAGTGAACCTCGTGCTCCTCCGCCGTCGCTGAGTACACCAGGATGTCGTCGACGAACAACACCACGAACGGTCCAGGTACTCGCTGAAAACACTGTTCATCATCTCCATGAACGCTGCTGGGGCATTCGTGAGCCCAAAAGGCATCACGACAAACTCGAAGTGGCGTAGCGGGTGCGAAAGGCTGATCTCAGAACGTCTGACTCCCGAATCCGCAACTGGTAGTAACCCGACTCAAGTCGATCTTTGAGAACACTGAAGCTGTCTGCAACTGGTCAAAAAAATCATCGATCCTGGCAAAGGATCTTATTCTTCACGGTAACCTGATTCAGCTGACGATAATCAATACACATTCTCAGGCTACCATCCTTCTTCCTCACAAACAACACCGGCGATCCCACGGCGAGCGGCTAGGACGAATGAAGCCCAACGCAAAGTAACTCCTCTAGTTGGCGCTTCAACTCCCGCAGCTCTGCCGGCGCCATCCAGTACGGTGCCTTGGACGAAGGCATCCTCCCGGAAGCAACTCATAGGGAAATCTACCTCCCGCTCAAGCGGCAACCCAGGTAGATCGGACGAAAACACGTCAGGAAAACTCACAACAACCGGCCGTCAGAAACAACCAACTCACGTCCGAATTTGAGGTCCAACGGAAGCCAGGAAAGCAACACAACGTCTCGGATAAGAAGCTGAGCTATACAGAAAGAAACAAAGGGTCGGCGGACAGACCGGTACATCGGAAGCAAAGCACAGGTGCTCCAGGTAACTCGAACTGCACAGTCTTCCGCTGAAAATCTACCAAAGCGAGTGTGGCCTCTAACAGGTCCATGCCCAAAAATGGCATCAAAGTCGTGGAGCTGCAAGGCAAACAGTCTGGGATGGGGCGGTGGCCCTGCACCTCGACGGTGACCACCCTCCAAGTAACCCAGGGGGTGATGAAACAGTCCATCCCCATGTACTTTTAAATTAATTACATGCTTATTTTGGTGATAAACAAAACACTGTCAAAAGTTTTTCTAACTATGTTTATTTAGCCTTAAGCACAGGAAATACCCAAAGAAAGTCAAGCATTTGTGGTAAGTACTTACATACATTGTTTTTCAGAAGAGCTATAACGATTCCTTCATTAACTGTAACGATTTCCTCACAAGTACAACGATTTACTTGTAGATTGAATAACCTTGCTGTGTCAAACAAGTCGATGTTATAACGACTCTGTAAGTTATCGTAACGACTCCTTCAGAAGTTATAACGACTTGCTCATTATAACGACTCTGTAAGTTATCGTAACGACTCCTTCGAAGTTATAACGACTTGCTCATTATAACGACTCTGTAAGTTATCGTAACGATCCTTCAGAAGTTATAACGACTTGCTCATTATAACGACTCTAATTATCGTAACGACTCCTTCAGAAGTTATAACGACTTGCTCATTATAACGACTCTGTAAGTATCGTAACGACTCCTCAGAAGTTATAACGACTTGCTCATTATAACGACTCTGTAAGTTCCGTAACGACTCCTTCAGAAGTTATAACGACTTGCTCATTATAACGACTCTGTAAGTCATCGTAACGATTTCTTCAGAAGTTATAACGACTTGCTCGTCATAACGATTCTGTAAGTCATCGTAACGATTTCTTTAGAAGTTATAACGACTTGCTCGTCATAACGATTCTGTAAGTCATCGTAACGATTTCTTTAGAAAGTTATAACGACTGCTCGTCATAACGATTCTGTAAGTCATCGTAACGATTCCTTTAGAAAGTTGTAACGACTTGTTTATCATAACGTTTCTATAAGTAAGCGTAACGATTCTTTTAGAGAGTTATAACGACTTGGTTGTGATAACGATTTCATAAGTTATCATAACGACTTCTTCTGAGACTATAGCAATTTGTTCATAACGATTCTATCAGACTATCATAACGATTGCATAAGTCATGTTTCTATTAATTAATTGTTTATCTTGATTTAAGATACGTTGAATAGTCAAAGTTGCATCACGTCTGTTTGACTGCCATGCATTTAATAAAGACTGAACGTATCTCTGCATGGATACAGAACATATCTTCCATTCTCGTGTATTCTCTGCATGCATCTTTTAGAACGATAAACTGTTACTACTATTTGTGTCTATCTGCTCTACGTTGATTGACATCTGGAGATAGTATAGCTGTCTACCATTAAAGCTCAACCTTGCAGAACCTTGAGGATGACTATCCTACAACATTGGACACAGAAAGAACTACAAGCCAACTCAGAAGATCTCATCACTTTGCGTGCTCCAAAGAACAAAAGACTGTCGACAGGAAGCTTCCACAAATCCTTCAGTCTAACGTACACCAAAGCTGTGAGACAACGGTCATCTCTTCGTCCTCATTCAAATTGGAGATACAAATACAAGACGAAGTTCTGAAGACAACACATACCCAAGAAGAAAGCATTATTGAGATTTAAGAGAGCCCAGAACTCTGTAGCTTTCAAGTCTTCAGAAGATCACTAGAGCCAGAAATTCATTCCTTTCGATCTTGGCTCTTAGCTCCTTGTGCTGTGAGAAGAGAATTTAAGGAAGAGCTAGATTAGTTCTGAGAGAGTGCACATTGTGTAGATCTTCATCTCTCAGTGCTTGTAGCTTCAGATTGAGTTTGTAAAAGCTTGATCTAGGGGCTAGTCATTTCTTTCAAGATTTTCTTGTGTTTTTCCTTCGTGTGTGAAGGAAGACCTGGTGGTTTCCAGGGTGGTGTTTTTCCCTTCAGGAGTGAAGGAAGACCTGGTGGTACCAGGGTGTTGTGTTCCCTTCAGGAGTGAAGGAAGACCAGCTGAGCTGGGGGTTGTTTTTGTCCATAGGGGGACTGTACCCTAGTTAGTGAAATCCTGAGGGTTGCTCAGGGACTGGACGTAGGACTCCTAAGGAGAGGAGATCCGAACCAGGATAAATCTGTGTGTTGTGTGATTGTCTTCATTGTGTGATTGTTGTTTTTACTAACCATTACTAATCTCTTTCAAGAACTCTTTATGTTTGTTTGAGTTCAGGTTTTTATCAGATAAATTTATTTAAAGACCCATTCACCCCCCCTCTGGGTTAGCAACCGGGCAACAAGTGGTATCAGAGCGAGTCTCTTCGACAAAGAACAAGATCCAACGATCTGAAGAGTAAAGATCCATGGCAGCCCAAGGTCACTTCGAAGGTCAGTCTGTCAACAGACCTCCTTTGTTCGACGGTGAAGATTATACGTATTGGAAGACCAGGATGGAATACTTTCTACAAGGCCACGACTATCAAATCTGGTCGATAGTGGAAGAAGGTGATCTGGTCGTCACAAATGAGAAAGCACAATGGACAGATGAAGATAGAAAGAAAATCTCCTTGAACTGTAAAGCCAAGAGCATTCTATGTTGTGCTCTAAGCAAGAAGGAGTTCAACAGAGTCTCAGCATGCAAATCCTCCATGGAAATGTGGGAAAAGCTAAGGATTACGTATGAAGGTACAGACAAAGTAAAGGAGACAAGAATCGACATTCTTGTCACTCAGTATGAAAGATTTCAAATGCAATCAGGTGAGTCTATTACCCAAATGTTTAGTCGATTTACTGACATCACTAATGGTCTAGCCAGTCTAGGAAAGTCATATGAGATTGCAGATATGGTAAGGAAGATTCTCAGATCCTTGCCATCTTCATGGACGCCAAAGGTCACAGCTATCGAAGAAGCTAATGACCTTAAGAGAATGTCAGTAGAAAAACTCATCGGGTCTCTCATGGCCCATGAAATAAACATGGAAAGATTAGGAGAATCCTCCAGTAGAAAGAAGCAGTCCAATGCGCTTAAAGCTAATGGGGACTCATCTGAAGAATCCTTGGATAACAGTGAAGATAGCAAAGATAGTGATGATGAAGAAGCTATGCTGTCAAGAAGATTGCAGAGAATCTTGGCCAAGAAGAAGAAGTTCCAGTCTGGTAGGAGGTACTTCAAGAAAAACAAAGATCTCAAGAGACCAGACGGAAAAGATCAGAAGAGGAATGAGCCACTTTGCTATGAATGCAAGAAGCCTGGACATATCAAGGCAGACTGTCCAATGCTAAAGAAAAATGATCACAAGAAGAAGGACAGCTCCAAGAAGTTCAGAAGATACAAAAAGAAAGCCATGGCAGCTGCATGGGAAAACAGCAGCGACTCAGACAGTGAGTCAAGCTCCAGCAGTGAAGAAGAAGAAGCCAACCTGGCTTTATGGCAAATACCGGGGATAAGGTAACTTCTGATTCCTCTTTTGATTCCTGTAATGATTCAGATTCCGATAATTTGGAAAGTGCCTTTAATGAACTTTACGATAAGTATAAAGAAGTGTCTAAACTACTTAAGGTTAGCAAGAAAAATATCACCTGTCTCGAAAATACCAACTCAGATTTAAAATCTGAAAATGAAGAACTAGAAAAACAAATAATGGAGCTTAAGAGAAGAAATGAACTATTATGTGAAAACTTAAAAGACAAGAACAAACAAATCATTAACTAGAAAAACAGGAAAGCTCAGATGATTTAAGAAAAACGGTAAAAGAATTAAATGAAGAAAACAATACACTAGCAAGCACCTTAGAAAAGTTTACAAATGGGAAGAACTCCTTATTACTAAAGGGTGCTAGAAGATCTGGTAAGAACAAACGAGGTATAGGATACATACCTCCAGTAAATGAAGAAGAAATAGTCTATCCTGAAAAATATCCAACTCCTAAATTCACTCCAGACAAGATGTGGCATATAAAGCGAATTTTAAGTACATAGAAAGAGTAACAATAACATCATGTTGTAGTCACTGTAATAAGCTAGGACATTTAAAATCCACCTGTCCCAACAAGACATAAGAGTGGATAATAAAAAGTAAAAATAATGATACTGACCCATCAGGACCCAAAAGAACTTGGGTACCTAAATCTTGATGTCTTTATTTCAGGTTAACCTTCGAGCATCCAAATGGTATTTGGATAGTGGGTGCTCAAGGCACATGACAGGAAACCTGAAGCTTTTCTCCCATCTCCAAGATGAAGAAGGAACAGTCACTTATGGAGATAATGGAAAAGGAACTGTAGTAGGCAGTGGATCAGTAAACAGCAAAGGAAAAACAGTCATAGAAGATGTGCTGTTAGTCAAAGGATTGAAGCACAACCTCATCAGTATAAGTCAGCTGTGTGATAGAGGACATCAAATCAAATTTCAAGAGTCAAAATGCAGCATACTAAAGGATGGAGCAGTCATCTTTGAAGCAAATAGAGAGAAGAATCTGTACGTGCTCTACCTTGAAGAACTCAAAGAGCAAAATGTATGTCTGGTAGCCAGCAAAGACAAATCAACTGATCTGTGGCACAGAAGGCTAGGCCACTGCAGCTTGGATGGCTTGAGCAAGCTCAGAAAGAGGAATCTTGTGGAAGGTCTACCGAAAATCAATGGTAAATTAGAAAGTGTTTGCAGACCTTGTGCTAAGGGAAAGCACACAAAGAGTTCCTTCAAGTCAAAGACGGTGGTGACCACCTCAAACCCTTAGAGCTCCTACATATGGATCTATTTGGGCCAATGAGAACTACCAGTCTTGGAGGAAAGAATTTCGGATTTGTTATAGTAGATGACTACTCAAGATTCACATGGGTATCATTCTTAGAACATAAAAATGATACTTTTGATAATTTTGTTATTTCAGCAGGAAAGTCCAGAAAGATCAGAAGTTCAGTATAGTATCCATTCGATCTGATCATGGTGGTGAGTTCCAAAATGAAAAGTTTGCTAGATTCTGTGATGATCAAGGAATTCAGCACAATTTCTCAGCACCAAGGACACCACAGCAAAATGGTATAGCTGAACGGAAGAACCGAACTCTCTTGGGCAAGAACCATGCTTTGTGAATATGAGTTACCAAGATATTTCTGGGCAGAAGCAGTCAACACAGCCAGCTACATTGTCAACAGAGTCATGATCAGGCCAATCCTGAAGAAGACTGCATATGAGCTGTTTAAAGGGAAGAAGCCAAAGATCAGCCATTTCAGAACCTTTGGATGTCCTTGCTTTATACAACAACGGAAAAAGGGATATTGGTAAGTTGGATGCCAAATCAGATGAAGGCATCTTCATGGGATACACTTCTAAACCCAAAGGCTATAGAGTGTTTAATAAACGTACCTTATTGATTGAACAGTCTGTACACATTATTTTTGATGAAACTAACCCTTCCTTGAGGAAGGAAGTAGAAAGTGATAATGATGATGCAGATGAACTGTCCAATAAACTGAAAGACACATCACTTGAAGACAAGGATGATCCGCCTCTGGAAGAATTGCAACAAGAAGAATTTCTCATGAAACTCTTCAAAGGAATGGAGATACAAGAAAGATCACCCACCTGAAAACATCATTGGTGATCCATCTGTAGGGGTAAGAACAAGAGGTAACGTGATTCCTTGTGATTACCTTGCTTTTGTATCTCAAATAGAGCCTAAGACAGTCAATGAAGCCTTAACTGATGAATCTTGGATAATAGCAATGCAAGATGAATTAAATCAATTCAAGAGAAACCAAGTATGGTCACTTGTTCCTAGACCATCAGACCATCCTGTGATCGGCACCAAATGGGTGTTCAGAAACAAATTGGATGAATCTGGTGTAATTCTAAGAAACAAGGCCAGACTGGTGGCTCAAGGCTATTGTCAAGAGGAAGGCATAGATTTTGATGAAACCTATGCACCAGTGGCTAGACTTGAGGCTATTAGAATTTTACTTGCTTATGCATCTGCATTAGATCTAAAGTTATTTCAAATGGATGTTAAATCTGCCTTTCTAAATGGTTTTATAAAGAAGAAGTTTATGTGGAACAACCGCCGGGTTTTGATGATACAGACTTTCCGAATCATGTTTTTAAATTGCATAAGGCTTTATATGGTTTAAAACAAGCACCTAGAGCCTGGTATGAAAGACTTAGTTCTTTTCTCCTAAAACATGGTTTCAGTAGAGGTCAAGTAGATAGCACTCTTTTTATAAAAACAAAAGTCAAAAATATACTGTTGGTTCAAATTTATGTGGATGACATCATCTTTGGATCTACTGATGAATCCTTGTGCAAGTATTTTGAAAAGCTAATGCAGGGAGAATTTGAGATGAGTATGATGGGAGAGCTTAACTACTTCCTTGGACTTCAAATCAAACAAGGAAAGGAAGGAACTCACATCTGTCAAGCAAAGTACACCAGAGAACTGCTAAAGAAATTTGGATTTGAAAACACCAAGCCACTGTCAACACCAATGGGTACATCAACTAGGATGGACAGTGACAAGGATGGTAAGAAGGTAGATCAAAAGATCTACAGAGGTATGATAGGTTCATTACTTTATCTAACCGCAAGTAGACCTGATATATTATTTAGTGTATGCATGTGTGCTAGATATCAAGCCGACCCTAGAGAGTCACATTTAATTTCTGTGAAAAGAATTTTTAGATACTTAGCCAGGACTCATGATCTAGGACTATGGTATCCAAACTCCTGTGATGTAAATTTAGTAGGATATTCTGATGCTGACTATGCTGGATGCAAGGTAGATAGAAAAAGCACCAGTGGTTGCTGTCAATTTCTTGCAGGGTGTTTAATCTCATGGTCCTCAAGGAAACAAAATTCAGTAGCACTATCTACAGCTGAAGCCGAGTACGTAGCTGCTGGAAGTTGCTGTACACAACTCTTATGGATAAAGCAACAGCTTGAGGATTTTGGACTCAAAATCAAGACAATTCCACTGCTATGTGACAACACCAGTGCTATCAACCTCACCAAAATCCAATTCAGCACTCCAGGACCAAACACATTGAGGTCAGATACCATTTTATTCGTGATCATGTAGCTAATGGCAATATTGAAATATCGTTTATTGATACAAACAATCAGTTAGCAGATATTTTCACAAAGGCCTTACCTGAAGAGAGATTTACATCTCTTAGAAGGGAGTTAGGCATGTGTATTTTGTGAAAAGATCTTCATTTAAAGCTGGTATAAAAATTCTCAGATTTAAGTAGGTTTTCTCTCTCTCCTTTACGGCAAAATCAATTCAAAATTCTCAGTTTAAGCGTTTCCGTCCGATAAGTCATAGTCTTTCGAGGCGGTCAACCTCGTTTGTCGTTTTCTGACGCCTCACCTTTTTGGAGCTTTTATCTTCTTTAAATCGATGCGTTAACGATTCCCCTTCCTCGTTCACCTTTTTCCTCTTTCGTCCCGACGCATGAGCCGATGCCCTAGCGACTCTTGCCTCTATCCTCTGCAAATTTGAAGCTTCCATCTCCTTCCCGCGAAATCGTTTGAGGGTTTCTTCTCGTCACCCTTCTCTTCAACCTTTCAACCTTCTCCCACCTGAATCCATGGCCGCACCAGCTATTGCCGGCAGTGTGGGTGGCTACAGCGCCGAATACCTCACCCCAGCACAGCAGGAGCGTTTCACCTTTGTGAAGACGAAGCTCTGTGGTCACAAGGAAGTAGATATTGAAGATCTGCAGAAGAATGGAATGAGCAGCATTGTTGAGAAGATCAACCAGATGAAATGGAAAGGACTTACCACTTGCTCAGAGGTAAGTTATCCGGACTTGGTAAAGGCGTTCTTTGTGTGCTTAAGAACAGAAGAAGATGGGGCCCTCGTTTCTTCGGTCAAGGGCACCCTAATCAGAATCGACCAGGAACTGCTTAGGATGCTATTTGGAGTAAGCACATCCGGTTTCAGTGGGATTCATTCTGTAGAAACCCAAGAAAAGGGTTTGGGGATTGTTGGGCCGGGGTTCAAGATGAGGGATGGCAAGCTAGATATCAATCAATTAAGTGCCTTCAATCGCCTCCTTCACTTCATTGTTTGTCAGATTTTGGTTCCCCGTAGTGCAACCTTCTCCTCTTGCACTAAGGCTGACTCCGACCTAATGTTCTGGGCCATTAAAAATGAGGAAATCAATATGGCCGCAGTGATGATAGAGAGAATGAAATTGCCAGGGAACAGATTTGGGACACTAAAAGCAAGTTGAATGTGTCCCTGCCCTATGCCCATTTACTTACCAGGATCTTCAGACACTTCGGTGTAGATGTCTCAGGGGCAGTTGTAGAGAAGATGGGCCAAGCTATCAGGTCCAGAAATCTAAAGAAGAGTGGCTTTTCAGTAGTCAATGGGGTCTGGTCCAAGGCCTCAGTTGCAGAAGGTGAAGCACTCATTGGTGAGCCTTCAGTTGCTCAATCTCAGTTGGAAGCAGCTGATGTGATGCCCGAATTGCCACTGGAATCAGGTTCTGTTCCAGTCCTTGTAGAAGCAGAGCAGGAAGGGCCATCTATGGCCAGAAATCAATCAGAGAGCAGCAACAGCAGTAGGGAAGAAGAAGAAAGGCCAGCAGCAGCAGATCCAGTTGTACTTCATGCTGAAAGGAGAATTGAGGATATTCTCCCAGAGGACATCTTGCCTGTTGTAGAGGAGACTGTGGCATCAGGCCACATTATTGAAGAAGGCCCAGTGGAAGAAGAGCAGCAAAATCCTCAGGATGACTCTATGGAAATGGATGCTCCCTGTCAGGGGGAGACTGGTGCAGTTGCAGAAGATGCTCCACTTGAGGGGGAGCAATCCCAAGAGAAACCAGCTGATGCACCACCAGCCACCAGAGATCAGGAGGAAGAACAGAGAGATTCTGCAAATTTGGATCCCAGAGAAGGGGAGACAGCTAGTTCATCAAGTTCTGATGAGGATAATGATCCACCTCCTCCAGCTACAAAGGGCAAAGAGAAAGTTATAGCTCCTGAAGTACCCCTTTTAGCTGACGCACCATTTGAAAGACAGGTCAAGCAAAAAATTGTCATCAATTAAAACCTGTGATTGAGAGGTTGGATATTCAGGGTGAGCTGCTTTGTACACTTCAGTCTGATGTGAATTCCATTTTTCTGAGCCAAGCTTCAGCCCGCAAGGAACTTGTTCAGATTCGCTCTGCCATGACATGGTTCCATCAGAAATGGGGACCATGAAGAATTGTTATCTGACATCCTTCAGGCAGTTGGAGCTCAAGCTCCTCCTCCTCCAGCAGCTCAGGAACCTAACACAAGTGTACCTGAGCCCTCCGGGCAAACAGCAGCAGCCCCAGCAGAGGGACCAGCAGCCGCATCATCATCAGAAGAACAGCAGCCCCAGCAGATGAAGCCGAGGCAGCAGCAGAGGCCGAACCCTCAGGGCCATCAGGGCCAGCTGAAGAGTCAGGGCCATCAGGGCCAGCTGAAGAGTCAGGGCCATCAGGGCCAGTTGTGTTGGAATCAGGGCCACCAGGGCCGGCAGTGTTGGATCCTTTGCCTCCCTTGCCTGAAGAAGTGGTTTCAGATCCTCCACCCATTGCTCCCACTTCTACCAACACTCCCATTCCTCCTTCTCCACCCACTAACTTCACAGCTCCACCTGCTCCACCTCACTTCAAAAGGCCTAGATCCAGGCCCATTTCTTCTCCCACACCTTTCCCTCCTCATCCTACCTCATCCTCTCCTGTTTCTTCCACTTCTCATCTCTTTCTTCTCAAAATTTCGAGGCCCCTCCAGCATCCTCAGCTGGAGCCTCATCCTCTTCTGGTACATCTTCATTTCCAGAAGTAGGATTCTCAATTCTGATGCATTTCTCTACCCCCCTGCACCTCCCTCCTTTATCACTATTATTCCTAAGAATGTCCAAATCGACTCTCCCTTTCTTGATAAAATTAAGGATGAGTTTGAAGAGGTTATCCTTAGGTCTGTGCTAAAGGTAGGAGACCACCTTTCCAAGACAGACTCTTCCAGTACTGTCTCAAAGAAACGCAAACTTTCTTCCTCCAACACTCCTCTTTACCCACCTTTGTGGTTTTCTCTTACAGTGACCAACAAGCATACCTCACTGTACAAAGAATACCTACAAAAGGTTGTTTTTGCCACTTTTACAATCTTCCTTTTCTTAACCTCTCTGACCATCTAGACGTAATTCT
The DNA here is from genome assembly GCA_014218235.1 of Colocasia esculenta. NCBI lineage: Eukaryota > Viridiplantae > Streptophyta > Magnoliopsida > Alismatales > Araceae > Colocasia > Colocasia esculenta. The sequence goes on along the minus strand of JACBKR010001537.1, from coordinate 31,302 downwards.
TCCCTATACTCCTCTGTCTAAAGCCGAAAAATCCAAATCTTCTCCTCAGCCCACTCCAAAACTGAGGAGCAATGGGCTAAATCTCATAAAGATTTGTACAATCGCTTTCTTCAGGCTAAGGCAGCAAGGTTTCCTCCCAGGGATCACTCCTTAACCCTTTCTGAGTGGTTCAAGTTTCACCACCAGAACACCTGGGCCCCTGCCATTCAGAAGCTAATCAAGCTGATCAGGCATTTCCAAATGTTCAACAACTACAGGTATCTCAACAGATTACCTGAAGTTCAGCTTAGCCAGTTCAAGAGAGCCATCAAGGTCCTTATCCACTCTGAGCAGTCTGAGGAAATAAGAGTAGATTTTGCAACTCTTCATTTACCTGAAGACATTCTCCTGCCTCAGATTCATTTCCTGATCATGGAGTCTTCGATTGGTTCAATCATCTTTGAGCGTTTTGCCAGAGTCATGGGCAGAATCAAGATTCAGAAAGGCCTCCAAGTTGGTTTTCCTAGATTTCTATTCCGGGAATATCATAGAGGGTTTGTCAAATCTGATGTTCTTGCCCCTCTACTCTCAGAATGTGAAAGGCTGAATGCCTCCGAATGGTCCAAGCTTTACTCTCTGTCAGCTCAACAGCTAGCTCATCTGAATGCTGCTCAGGCCAGGGAAGGAAAAGCTCCTGTCTCTCCTGCCACTTTCTTGGATATGAACTCCATCCATCTGGTCCTTGATCCCTAAAATTTGGGCTGAAAGGTACAAGGTGTTTTTAGCTCTACGCCATGAACTCAAGGAGAAACAGATTTTCTATCCTGTCACCATGGATCAATTCTTGCCTGTGCAAGCTTTGGTACAACTCTCATCATCCGCTCCTCCATGGATCCAGATGATTATGACCAGTTTCTTACCAAGCAGCGCAGCATCTATCTCTCCAAGATGGCTTCAACCATGGGACCAACCTTCTCCATTGAGAGTGGTGCCTTTAGGCAATTTTTATGCGTCAGGAAGAGCAGGCCTGGGAAGCTTTCTCATTATGCCTCCCTTCTCTCTCCTGCTTATTATTTGCCTGTACCTCCACAAGCTTAATGAATGGATTGTGCTCTTTCTCCTCATTGTCTCTTATTCTTTGTCTCTTTCCTATTACTTTTTGCTTAATGACAAAAGGGGGAGAATGTTTACCTACATTTGTCTGACACATTCTTGAATCATGCGTGAAGTACTTTTATTCCTGTTTACTGTTAAGTACTACTTAAATGTTGATCATAGTTTTGTCATCACCAAAAAGGGGGAGATTGATGAACAGTCCATCCCCATGTACTTTTAAATTAATTACATGCTTATTTTGGTGATAAACAAAACACTGTCAAAAGTTTTTCTAACTATGTTTTATTTAGCCTTAAGCACAGGAAATACCCAAAGAAAGTCAAGCATTTGTGGTAAGTACTTACATACATTGTTTTTCAGAAGAGCTATAACGATTCCTTCATTAACTGTAACGATTTCCTCACAAGTACAACGATTTACTTGTAAGATTGAATAACCTTGCTGTGTCAAACAAGTCGATGTTATAACGACTCTGTAAGTTATCGTAACGACTCCTTCAGAAGTTATAACGACTTGCTCATTATAACGACTCTGTAAGTTATCGTAACGACTCCTTCAGAAGTTATAACGACTTGCTCATTATAACGACTCTGTAAGTTATCGTAACGACTCCTTCAGAAGTTATAACGACTTGCTCATTATAACGACTCTGTAAGTTATCGTAACGACTCCTTCAGCTTAACGAGTATTATCGTAACGACTCCTTCAGTTATAACGACTCTGTAAGTTATCGTAACGACTCCTTCAGAAGTTATAACGACTTGCTCATATAACGACTCTGTAAGTCATCGTAACGATTTCTTCAGAAGTTATAACGACTTGCTCGTCATAACGATTCTGTAAGTCATCGTAACGATTTCTTTAGAAGTTATAACGACTTGCTCGTCATAACGATTCTGTAAGTCATCGTAACGACTTTAGAAAGTTATAACGACTTGCTCGTCATAACGATTCTGTAAGTCATCGTAACGATTTTTTAGAAAGTTATAACGACTTGCTCGTCATAACGATTCTGTAAGTCATCGTAACGATTCCTTTAGAAAGTTGTAACGACTTGTTTTCATAACGTTTCTATAAGTAAGCGTAACGATTCTTTAGGAGTTATAACGACTTGGTTGTGATAACGATTTCATAAGTTATCATAACGACTTCTTCTGAGACTATAGCAATTTGTTCACAACGATTCTATCAGACTATCATAACGATTGCATAAGTCATGTTTCTATTAATTAATTGTTTATCTTGATTTAAGATACGTTGAATAGTCAAAGTTGCATCACGTCTGTTTGACTGCCATGCATTTAATAAAGACTGAACGTATCTCTGCATGGATACAAACATATCTTCCATTCTCGTGTATTCTCTGCATGCATCTTTTAGAACGATAAACTGTTACTACTATATTTGTGTCTATCTGCTCTAACGTTGATTGACATCTGGAGATAGTATAGCTGTCTACCATTAAAGCTCAACCTTGCAGAACCTTGAGGATGTACTATCCTACAACATTGGACACAGAAAGAACTACAAGCCAACTCAGAAGATCTCATCACTTTGCGTGCTCCAAAGAACAAAAGACTGTCGACAGGAAGCTTCCACAAATCCTTCAGTCTAACGTACACCAAAGCTGTGAGACAACGGTCATCTCTTCGTCCTCATTCAAATTGGAGATAAAATACAAGACGAAGTTCTGAAGACAAACACATTCAAGAAGAAAGCATTATTGATATTCAAGAGAGACCAGAACTCTGTAGCTTTCAAGTCTTCAAGATCTCTAGAGCCAGAAATTCATTCCTTTCGATCTTGGCTCTTAGCTCCTTGTGCTGTGAGAAGAAAAATTAAGGAAGAGCTAGATTAGTTCTGAGAGAGTGCACATTGTGTAGATCTTCGTCTCTCAGTGCTTGTAGCTTCAGATTGAGTTTTGTAAAAGCTTGATCTAGGGGCTAGTCATTTCTTTCAAGATTTCTTGTGTTTTTCCCTTCGTGTGTGAAGGAAGACCTGGTGGTTTCCAGGGTGGTGTTTTTCCCTTCAGGAGTGAAGGAAGACCTGGTGGTACCAGGGTGTTGTGTTCCCTTCAGGAGTGAAGGAAGACCAGCTGAGCTGGGTGGTTGTTTTGTCCATAGGGGGACTGTACCCTAGTTAGTGAAATCCTGAGGGTTGCTCAGGGACTGGACGTAGGACTCCTAAGGAGAGGAGATCCGAACCAGGATAAATCTGTGTGTTGTGTGATTGTCTTCATTGTGTGATTGTTGTTTTTACTAACCATTACTAATCTCTTTCAAGAACTCTTTATGTTTGTTTGAGTTCAGGTTTTTATCAGATAAATTTTATTTAAAGACCCATTCACCCCCCCTCTGGGTTAGCCAACCGGGCAACAAAGGGTAAGAACGAAGTCACCCGTCGGAAGGCTCAAAAGCTAGGTCGCGGTCCACTCCAGAGCAAAACTTGGTCAAGTAGCCAAAGAACTCCTATGAAGCAAAATACAATGGTACACCCGGATCAATCAAAAATCTAGCAGCTCTACCAAGGATGGGAATCGTAACGGACGACCAGAGTAGAGGCCTCCCGCCTTCCCTTGGTGAATGTTATCACCCGACCGCGTCCACGGCCTCGCTGAGGCTGTGCTACTGACGCTGAGCTCATGCGGAACGTGCTCCTTGATGGACCTGGTACGTGCTGTCGATGAGGTGGCTTGGAGTGGACGGTACTGCGATGAGGTGCTGCTAGTGATGCTCCTGCTGCTGCTCAACAGACACTCTCCTGGCTTGAAGTGCACCTCCTGCCCGCAGTTGGTTAACAAACCGAACCCGCTGGCTTGCTCTGCTCCCTGCTGGACGGACACTGCTCCGCGGAAACTGAAAGGTCAACGCTCTCTGCTGCGTGCAAGTGCGCCTGCCTCCACGAGTGAACAACTCTTCAATTGTGTAGTCAGGCCAGCACCGCCTGTCCGGAAGATGAGAAGAGACAACTTCCCAGATGCCTGCGGGGCGGGTACGGAGAAGATTCCCTGAACCTCCCTCTGCTGCGGCCTAAAACCGACTTCTCCCGCTCAGGGCCATAGCTCTCGCCACTGCTAATAACAAGGTGTCGAAAGGAGGTGACCAGCCATGGCCCACCTCAAGTGGGACGTAGCCCGCTAATGAAACGCTCAGTACGAGCCTCCTGCTCACTAGCTGCACGTGGGGAACATGCGAAGTAGCTACAGAAACCTCTGATGGTACTGTCCCCGTTGAGTCCCCCTGGACTAACTCGTGGAACAAGTCCCTCTCTCCCGGTAGACATAGTCGGGAGGTACTCGCCGAGGAAAGCCTCGAGAAACTACTGCCAAGAGATCTGCTCCAACCTTTGCCCTGAAACCTGGTCAGCCTCACTGCTCGCCACCACTCATGGGCTGACCCCTTCAGCTGATATACTACCAAACGAACTGATCCAACTCTGCACAGTCCATGGTCTCGAAGGTGCGCTCGAGCTCATGGACCCAACTCTCTGCTCTATCCGGATCGCGGTCGCCTACAAACGTAGGAGGTCGAAGACGAAGGAACCTCTCCAGAAGCACGGTGCGGTCCTCAGGTGCTGCTGCTGCTGCTGGAGTCTGCTGCCGAACCATGGGTGGTACCTCTGGCTGAACTGGTACTGCCTGCGGGGTCGGTGGTGGCTGCTCCTCTGCTGCCATCTCTGTAAACTACTGACCTCCTGCTGACATCTGCTAGTACGGATGTTACTGCTGCTGCGGCGGGTACTGCCACGGAACCTGAAGCATCACTCTCCACCACTGCTCCATGACGGCCGGCGGGGGCGCAGGTGGATACCACTGTTGCTGCTCTGCTGCTGCTGCGGGTCCTCCCTGCGGCAGGTCCTTAAACGGTCGTCAGGCTGCTCGAACTGCTGAGGCTGAGCACCGAACGACACCTGCTCGGCAGCAACTGAACTGTCCGACTCAGTCTCCTGACGCTCCACCAAGTTATGAGCCTGCCTGCAAGTGCGTGGAGGCATGATCTGCAAAACAGCCAGATTTAGTTATTGACACTAAGACTCCGGCGGCTAGCAGTGTTCACTCATACTTTCTAAGGGACTTTATGTCATTACTCATTTCCACCACAAGTCTTGATAGACCCCTTGCTCTGATACCACTGTAACGGCCCGGCGCCCGGGTCCCGGCTCCCACCAAGGATCCGACCGTCGGCACCGCCGCCCACGGGTCCGGAGACCGGAAGGGCTAACAGATCGGTCTAAAAAGAATGTGACGGAAAGTAAATAACAACGACTGTACTAAGAATGTACCAACTAGTGCAAGAAGAAGTCTAACACAACGTTCAAGTCTAGTACAAGTCCCAAAGTAGTAAAAGTAGAAGTGCAGAACGAAAAAGGAATAACACGTCCCTTAGGGGCATACCCCGAGGGTGAAGTCAGAACCGGGGGAAACACTGCCGCTAGAGACGCCGACTACTGCGGCCCCGTCTCCTCGCTACGCCGCGGAGGGACTGCTGTGAAGTCTCACCTGCAAAACATGGAGTGAGCTTCACGAAGAAAGCCCAGTAGGGACTACCAATCTCCCACTGGTTCCACAAGCATATAGACTAGAGCAATAATTAAAATAAAGCAGTAAGGTCTAATCTACTAAACAGAGTAAAGTGCGGAAGCGTGAAAGAACTACACAGTCGCGGTCTAAGCCACTCGGCGGGACCGGAAAATCTGTGTAAACCAAGGCACCACAAGAACCCAGCTGTAAACACAGACAGCGAACTGCCTGGACAAGTACACTAGCTACAGTACACTACTCTAGTCAACTGGTCAGGTGCGCCACACGTCTTACCCTCGACCAACGGTCCATGTCTGACACCTCCCGTCGGAGTCAGACGCGGAACCACAAGTAACCACAACTGCCGTAGTCTGGCCGGACTACGGTCCCACGCCTGACGCCTCTAGGTGGTACCGGAACCACGTAGAGTGAGGCAGTGAGAACGGACTAGCTGAACTGCGCCGTACGAGTCACACACTAACGGCGTACCAGTCTCAGCTAAGAGAGCTCCACAAAGACCACGTCGCTGTCCCACCGTTTTCCCCTACTGCTACCAAAGTCAACGACTCGAGCAAAACCCCGCCGCCTGGAGCAACACCCTCTGACACAGGCGCGCGGGAACCGGGGGCCAGGTAACGGTAACAACCTATCTCGCGGACAAGCCTCAAGTGCCTAGCACGGGGGAAGAGAGAGACTAGAAGTAGCACTGTAATAGGAGACAGCACAGGTGCCAAGAAACTGAGTCGCAGTGGAAGCAAGACGCTGAGCAGGTTGCCAAGCCTTCTCTGCCTGAGAAGGCGACAGGCCTGGTGTCGCCATCAGGATGGCGACACCAGGCCGGCGCAACCCTACTGATCTGGTCGCGACATAGGTCCTGTCACGACCAGGTCAGTGCTCCACTAACCTGATAGGTCAGCAAGGGAAACAGGAACCGAAACGGGAAAACAGGCAGAAGGCGACGACCCTCCTGTCGCTACCAGGATGGCGATAGAGGTGCTGTCGCCTTCAGGAGTTCCTGAAGGCGACGCATCGCTGTGTCGCCACCTGGGTGGTGACACCAAGGTGTCGCTTTACCAGTGTGCAACACACCGAGGCTCCCTTCTTCAGGGCCTCAACCACACTACAAACACATCCGTGGGGAGGGATCTGTAGGCTATTAAACATGGTTCTAAGAGCTCAAACCACCCTCTAGAAACCCAAACAAGCATGCACAATAAACTACACTCACATGCATCTCACTCCACATATGAACACCCTCAAACCTCAAGACAAACCCATTGCATGCAAGAGAAACACACAAACCACCACAATCACACATGCATAACCAAAGCATGAAAACAACCTAGCATGCAAGTTCTAGGCTTGGAAGAGGTGAGGTTCCTAGCAGTGGGAACTAGGGGGAAGGTTTGGGTTCCCTACCTCGAGAAGAAGATCCAACCTCAAGGGCCCTTCTCGTAGGTTAGCAACCCTCCACCTCCGAACTCCGACGATCCACGAACCTCCTCCCCGAGCCGGGCACTTCCTCTCCCTTGAAAGAGCATCAAAGCATGCCAAAAAGAAGAGAAGACACAATGAGGAAGAGATCTACATGAAGAACAAGGACAACATCCACCAAACACCTTACCTTGCAAAGAACACCAAGGCCTCCCTCCCAAGCCTCCACGGAGCTCCAAGCCTCAGTTCGCCAGAGGAGAAGCCTTCACCAAGCAAGGAGACGAACTGGAGCTTGTGCTCTCGGCTTGGGCACTTAACCCTTGAACATGAGGAAGGCGACATGGGCCCCGGCGCCTTCAGTAAACCTGAAGGCGACATAGGACATGTCGCTATCCCCTGCTCAACGGTCAAGCCGACCTGCGACCTCGCCACGTGTCAGCCATGCAGGCCTGACACCAGAAGGCGACATAGGACCTGTCGCCTCCTTACTGCCAGATGCTGACACCTGTCGTTCCTCTTCAGACCACTACACGACGAAGGTGCTGCGGCTGGCAGCAAAGGAGAAGGCGACATAGGGCCAGTCGCCTTCCCAACTGGAAGGTGGCAAGCCACATGTCGTCTTCAGAAGGCGACATACCTTTGTCGCCAACCCTTGATGGAGGGCGACTGGTCAGGGTAACACGGGATGTTACACGACGCGACCCGGAGACGCGTCAGGGACCAACGACGCGTTATCAGCATCGTCGCGGCCCGTAAAACTGCCGCGATACCAGGTCCGCCTTAGTTCTCTCTCCTTTTCCTAGTGTAGTTAGCCCACGTCATTTTCTTTTCGTTAGGCAATTACCTATGTGGCAATCACATCCATGTTTCCATGCTATTTGATTTAGTACATGTTCGCGTGTTGAGGGGGGGCACAATCCCCGTGATTACACCCAAGTTCCCTTTAACAAAAACCATGATGGGTTTGCGATCTCCCAGTTATTTGTTGGCCTTAGAATTTTCCTCGGTTCTAACTTGCATTTTAGATATGAAACCCACACCAACATGCATCTAGGATTTCACTGCTAACATTCTCACTACAACAAAAAAAATGTAGATTTTCCTCAATCACTCTGTGGCTCCCCAGTTCAGGTGACCTATTAGGTCAGCATCTCTTCTTGAATATCTGAACCGATTCGGGTCTTTGTTGCCCCCTTCTCCACTTGTCCCACGTTTGGCTATCACAAGCAGTCAAGCAGCCTTGTTGAGTTCATTGAACCTTCGTCGTCATGAGTTTAATTCAGGACTTCAGGCTTCCAAACATTGATTCAGTTAGAATCTTTGATAGTCCTTTAAGAGATCAACCATCCTTGTCTCCACAACCCCCTACTCTGGATAGAGTCCTATTGGTCAGCGAGCCAAAAGGACTCGGTATGAGACTCCTTGATTCAACTGGCATATACAACTCCTTTGACTAGACACACCAAAAACTATGTAAAGTCCAACACGGCAACACCAAAGACCCTAACGTTGGGTTGAAGTTGTAGTTAAACGGGCAGATCACCTCCCTCCTATCATAATTGTCTCTCAGACGATTCGCATTTGTTTCTAGCCTAAATCTTCGTATGGGTGCTAGAATTCTTATCCTCAGAAGATGGCCTTCTATTTAAAAATCTCCAGTCCTTTATTTATGAGACACCAACCTTCAGTCGCTCTGCTCCACTTTGCAAGACCAGATGTCTCAGAGGGGCATTTGTAGACGCGAGATTTGGCCCATCCCCGCGTGGTTCCATGGACCATAGGCCCGTTTTGACATTTGTGATACCTCGGACCCATGTAGACGGCATCATCGAGACCGCTGGATACATGTTGGCGGCCAAGCCCCATGGAGTTTTGACTATGGTTGGCGGCACCTTGTGATGAACAGTCCATCCCCATGTACTTTTAAATTAATTACATGCCTATTTTGGTGATAACCAAAACACTGTCAAAAGTTTCCTAACTTGTTTCTACTAGCCTTAAGCACAGGAATTACCCAAAGAAAGTCAAGCATTTGTGGTAAGTACTACATACATTGTTTTCAGAAGAGCTATAACGATTCTTCATAAACTGTAACGATTTCCTCAAGTACAACGATTTACTTGTAAGATTGAATAACCTTGCTGTGTCGAAACAAGTCGATATTATAACGACTCTGTAAGTTATCGTAACGACTTCTTCAGAAGTTATAACGACTTGCTCATTATAACGACTCTGTAAGTTATCGTAACGACTTCTTCAGAAGTTATAACGACTTGCTCATTATAACGATTCTGTAAGTCATCGTACGATTTCTTAGAAAGTATAACGACTTGCTCGTCATAACGATTCTGTAAGTCATCGTAACGATTCTTTAGAAGGTTATAACGACTTGCTCGTCATAACGATTCTGTAAGTCATCGTATACGATTTCTTTAGAAAGGTATACCGACTCGCTCGTCAACGATTCTTAAGTAAGCGTAACGATTCTATTAGAAGTTATAACGACTTGGTTTTAACGATTTCATAAGTTATCATAACGACTTCTTTTGTTCACAACGATTCTATCAAGACTATCATAACGATTGCATAAGTCATGTTTCTATTAATTAATTGTTTATCTTGATTTAAGATACGTTGAATAGTCAAAGTTGCATCACGTCTGTTTGACTGCCATGCATTTAATAAAGACTGAACGTATCTCTGCATGGATACGGATCATATCTTCTATTCTCATGTATTCTCTGCATGCATCTTTTAGAACGATGAACTGTCACTACTATATTTGTGTCTATCTGCTCTAACGTTGATTGACATCTGGAGATAGTATAGCTGTCTACCATAAAGCTCAACCTTGCAGAACCTTGAGGATGTACTATCCTACAACATGGACACAGAAAGAACTACAAGCAACTCAGAAGATCTCTTCACTTTGCGTGCTCCAAAGAACAAAAGACTGTCGACAGGAAGCTTCCACAAATCCTTCAGTCTAACGTACACCAAAGCTGTGAGACAACGGTCATCTCTTCGTCCTTATTCAAATTGGAGATATAATACAAGACGAAGTTCTGAAGACAAGATCGAGAAAGTAGAAGCATTATTGATATTCAAGAGAGACCAGAACTCTGTAGCTTTCAAGTCTTCAAGATCTCTAGAGCCAGAAATTCATCCTTTTGATCTTGGCTCTTAGCTCCTGTGCTGTGAGAAGAAAAATTAAGGAAGAGCTAGATTAGTTCTGAGAGAGTGCACTTTGTGTAGATCTTCGACTCTCAGTGCTTGTAGCTTCAGATTGAGTTTTGTAAAAGCTTGATCTAGGGGCTAGTCATTTCTTTCAAGATTTTCTGTGTTTTCCCTTCGTGTGTGAAGGAAGACCTGGTGGTTTCCAGGGTGGTGTTTTTCCCTTCAGAGTGAAGGAAGACCTGGTGGTACCAGGGTGTTGTGTTCCCTTCAGGAGTGAAGGAAGACCAGCTGAGCTGGGTGGTTGTTTTTGTCCATAGGGGGACTGTACCCTAGTTAGTGAAATCCTGAGGGTTGCTCAGGGACTGGACGTAGGACTCCTAAGGAGAGGAGATCCGAACCAGGATAAATCTGTGTGTTGTGGATTGTCTTCATTGTGTGATTGTTGTTTTTACTAACCATTACTAATCCCTTCAAGAACTCTTTATGTTTGTTTGAGTTCAGTTTTTATCAGATAAATTTAATTTAAAGACCCATTCACCCCCCCTCTGGTTAGCCAACCGGGCAACAAGTGGTATCAGAGCGAGTCTCTTCGACAAAGAACAAGATCCAACGATCTGAAGAGTAAAGATCCATGGCAGCCCAAGGTCACTTCGAAGGTCAGTCTGTCAACAGACCTCCTTTGTTCGACGGTGAAGATTATACGTATTGGAAGACCAGGATGGAATACTTTCTACAAGGCCACGACTATCAAATCTGGTCGATAGTGGAAGAAGGTGATCTGGTCGTCACAAATGAGAAAGCACAATGGACAGATGAAGATAGAAAGAAAATCTCCTTGAACTGTAAAGCCAAGAGCATTCTATGTTGTGCTCTAAGCAAGAAGGAGTTCAACAGAGTCTCAGCATGCAAATCCTCCATGGAAATGTGGGAAAAGCTAAGGATTACGTATGAGGGTACAGACAAAGTAAAGGAGACAAGAATCGACATTCTTGTCACTCAGTATGAAAGATTTCAAATGCAATCAGGTGAGTCTATTACCCAAATGTTTAGTCGATTTACTGACATCACTAATGGTCTAGCCAGTCTAGGAAAGTCATATGAGATTGCAGATATGGTAAGGAAGATTCTCAGATCCTTGCCATCTTCATGGACGCCAAGGTCACAGCTATCGAAGAAGCTAATGACCTTAAGAGAATGTCAGTAGAAAAACTCATCGGGTCTCTCATGGCCCATGAAATAAACATGGAAAGATTAGGAGAATCCTCCAGTAGAAAGAAGCAGTCCAATGCGCTTAAAGCTAATGGGGACTCATCGAAGAATCCTTGGATAACAGTGAAGATAGCAAAGATAGTGATGATGAAGAAGCTATGCTGTCAAAAAGATTGCAGAGAATCTTGGCCAAGAAGAAGAAGTTCCAGTCTGGTAGGAGGTACTTCAAGAAAAACAAAGATTTCAAGAGACCAGACGGAAAGGATCAGAAGAGGAATGAGCCACTTTGCTATGAATGCAAGAAGCCTGGACATATCAAGGCAGACTGTCCAATGCTAAAGAAAAATGATCACAAGAAGAAGGACAGCTCCAAAAAGTTCAGAAGATACAAAAAGAAAGCCATGGCAGCTGCATGGGAAAACAGCAGCGACTCAGACAGTGAGTCAAGCTCCGGCAGTGAAGAAGAAGAAGCCAACCTGGCTTTTATGGCAAATACCGAGGATAAGGTAACTTCTGATTCCTCTTTTGATTCCTGTAATGATTCAGATTCCGATAATTTGGAAAGTGCCTTTAATGAACTTTACGATAAGTATAAAGAAGTGTCTAAACTACTTAAGTTAGCAAGAAAAATATCACCTGTCTCGAAAATACAAACTCAGATTTAAAATCTGAAAATGAAGAACTAGAAAAACAAATAATGGAGCTTAGAGAAGAAATGAACTATTATGTGAAAACTTAAAAGACAAGAACAACAAATCATTCAACTAGAAAACAGGAAAGCTCAGATGATTTAAGAAAAACGGTAAAAGAATTAAATGAAGAAAACAATACACTAGCAAGCACCTTAGAAAATTACAAATGGAAAGAACTCCTTATTACTAAAGGGTGCTAGAAGATCTGGTAAGAACAAACGAGGTATAGGATACATACCTCCAGTAAATGAAGAAGAAATAGTCTATCCTGAAAAATATCCAACTCCTAAATTCACTCAGAACAAGATGTGGCATATAAAGCGAATTTTAAGTACATAGAAAGAGTAACAATAACATCATGTTGTAGTCACTGTAATAAGCTAGGACATTTAAAATCCACCTGTCCAACAAGACATAAGAAGTGGATAATAAAAATAAAAATAAAAATAATGATACTGACCCATCAGACCCCAACAGAACTTGGGTACCTAAATCTTGATGTCTTTATTTCAGGTTAACCTTCGAGCATCCAAATGGTATTTGGATAGTGGGTGCTCAAGGCACATGACAGGAAACCTGAAGCTTTTCTCCCATCTCCAGATGAAGAAGGAACAGTCACTTATGGAGATAATGAAAAGGAACTGTAGTAGGCAGTGGATCAGTAAACAGCAAAGGAAAAACAGTCATAGAAGATGTGCTGTTAGTCAAAGGTTTGAAGCACAACCTCATCAGTATAAGTCAGCTGTGTGATAGAGGACATCAAATCAAATTTCAAGAGTCAAAATGCAGCATACTAAAGGATGGAGCAGTCATCTTTGAAGCAAATAGAGAAAAGAATCTGTACGTGCTCTACCTTGAAGAACTCAAAGAGCAAAATGTATGTCTGGTAGCCAGCAAAGACAAATCAACTGATCTGTGGCACAGAAGGCTAGGCCACTGCAGCTTGGATGGCTTGAGCAAGCTCAGAAAGAGAATCTTGTGGAAGGTCTACCGAAAATCAATGGTAAATTAGAAAGTGTTTGCAGACCTTGTGCTAAGGGAAAGCACACAAAGAGTTCCTTCAAGTCAAAGACGGTGGTGACCACCTCAAAACCCTTAGAGCTCCTACATATGGATCTATTTGGGCCAATGAGAACTACCAGTCTTGGAGGAAAGAATTTCGGATTTGTTATAGTAGATGACTACTCAAGATTCACATGGGTATCATTCTTAGAACATAAAAATGATACTTTTGATAATTTTGTCAGCTTCAGCAAGGAAAGTTCAGAAAGATCAGAAGTTCAGTATAGTATCCATTCGATCTGATCATGGTGGTGAGTTCCAAAATGAAAAGTTTGCTAGATTCTGTGATGATCAAGGAATTCAGCACAATTTCTCAGCACCAAGGACACCACAGCAAAATGGTATAGCTGAACGGAAGAACCGAACTCTCTTGGATATGGCAAGAACCATGCTTTGTGAATATGAGTTACCAAGATATTCTGGGCAGAAGCAGTCAACACAGCCAGCTACATTGTCAACAGAGTCATGATCAGGCCAATCCTGAAGAAGACTGCATATGAGCTGTTTAAAGGGAAGAAGCCAAAGATCAGCCATTTCAGAACCTTTGGATGTCCTTGCTTTATACACAACAACGGAAAAAGGGATATTGGTAAGTTGGATGCCAAATCAGATGAGGCATCTTCATGGGTACACTTCTAAACCCAAAGGCTATAGAGTGTTTAATAAACGTACTTTATTGATTGAACAGTCTGTACACATTATTTTTGATGAAACTAACCCTTCCTTGAGAAGGAAGTAGAAAGTGATAATGATGATGCAGATGAACTGTAACAAACTGAAAGACACATCACTTGAAGACAAGGATGATCCGCCTCTGGAAGAATTGCAACAAGAAGAAATTTCTCATGAAACTCTTCCAAAGGAATGGAGATACAAGAAAGATCACCCACCTGAAAACATCATTGGTGATCCATCTATAGGGGTAAGAACAAGAGGTAACGTGATTCCTTGTGATTACCTTGCTTTTGTATCTCAATAGAGCCTAAGACAGTCAATGAAGCCTAACTGATGAATCTTGGATAATAGCAATGCAAGATGAATTAAATCAATTCAAAAGAAACCAAGTATGGTCACTTGTTCCTAGACCATCAGACCATCCTGTGATCGGCACCAAATGGGTGTTCAGAAACAAATTGGATGAATCTGGTGTAATTCTAAGAAACAAGGCCAGACTGGTGGCTCAAGGCTATTGTCAAGAGGAAGGCATAGACTTTGATGAAACCTATGCACCAGTGGCTAGACTTGAGGCTATTAGAATTTTACTTGCTTATGCATCTGCATTAGATCTAAAGTTATTTCAAATGGATGTTAAATCTGCCTTTCTAAATGGTTTTATTAAAGAAGAAGTTTATGTGGAACAACCGCCGGGTTTTGATGATACAGACTTTCCGAATCATGTTTTTAAATGCATAAGGCTTATATGGTTTAAAACAAGCACCTAGAGCCTGGTATGAAAGACTTAGTTCTTTTCTCCTAAACATGGTTTCAGTAGAGGTCAAGTAGATAGCACTCTTTTTATAAAAACAAAAGTCAAAAATATACTGTTGGTTCAAATTTATGTGGATGACATCATCTTTGGATCTACTGATGAATCCTTGTGCAAGTTTTGAAAAGCTAATGCAGGGAGAATTTGAGATGAGTATGATGGGAGAGCTTAACTACTTCCTTGGACTTCAAATCAAACAAGGAAAGGAAGGAACTCACATCTGTCAAGCAAAGTACACCAGAGAACTGCTAAAGAAATTTGGATTTGAAACACCAAGCCACTGTCAACACCAATGAGTACATCAACTAGGTGGACATGATGACAAGGATGGTAAGAAGTAGATCAAAAGATCTACAGAGGTATGATAGGTTCATTACTTTATCTAACCGCAAGTAGACCTGATATATTATTTAGTGTATGCATGTGTGCTAGATATCAAGCCGACCCTAGAGAGTCACATTTAATTTCTGTGAAAAGAATTTTAGATACTTAGCCAGGACTCATGATCTAGGATTATGGTATCCAAACTCCTGTGATGTAAATTTAGTAGGTATTCTGATGCTGACTATGCTGGATGCAAGGTAGATAGAAAAGCACCGTGGTTGCTGTCAATTTCTTGCAGGATGTTTAATCTCATGGTCATCAAGAAAACAAATTCAGTAGCACTATCTACAGCTGAAGCCGAGTACGTAGCTGCTGGAAGTTGCTGTACACAACTCTTATGGATAAAGCAACAGCTTGAGGATTTTGGACTCAAAATCAAGAAAATTCCACTGCTATGTGACAACACCAGCTATCAACCTCACCAAAAATCCAATTCAGCACTCCAGACCAAACACATTGAGGTCAGGTACCATTTTATTCGTGATCATGTAGCTAATGGCAATATTGAAATATCGTTTATTGATACAAACAATCAGCTAGCAGATATTTTCACAAAGGCCTTACCTGAAGAGAGATTTACATCTCTTAGAAGGGAGTTAGGCATGTGTATTTTGTGAAAAGATCTTCATTTAAAGCTGGTATAAAATTCTCAGAATTTAAGTGGGTTCTCTCTCTCCTTTTGTGGCAAAATCAATTCAAAAGTCTCAGTTTAAGCGTTCCGTCCGATAAGTCATAGTCTTTCAAGGCGGTCAACCTCGTTGTCGTTTTCTGACGCCTCACCTTTTGGAGCATTATATTCTTTAAATCGATGCGTTAACGATTCCTCTTCCTCATTCACCTTTTCCCCTCTTTCGTCCCGACGCATGAGCCGATGCCCTAGCGACTCTTGCCTCTATCCTCTGCAAATTTGAAGCTTCCATCTCCTTCCCGCGAAATCGTTTGAGGGTTTCTTCTCGTCACCCTTCTCTTCAACCCTTCAAACCTTCTCCACCTGAATCCATGGCCGCACCAGCTATTGCGGCAGTGTGGGTGGCTACAGCGCCGAATACCTCACCCCAGCTCAGCAGGAGCGTTTCACCTTTGTGAAGACAAAGCTCTGTGGTCACAAGGAAGTAGATGTTCAGATCTGCAGAAGAATGGAATGAGCAGCATCATTGAGAAGATCAACCAGATGAAATGGAAAGAACTCACCACTTGCTCAGAGGTAAGTTATCCGGACCTGGTAAAGGCGTCTTTGTGTGCTTAAGAACAGAAGAAGATGGGGCCCTCGTTTCTTCAGTCAAGGGCACCCTAATCAGAATCGACCAGGAACTGCTTAAGATGTTGTTTGGAGTAAGCACATCCGGTTTCAGTGGAATTCATTCAGTAGAAACCCAAGAAAAGGGTTTGGGGATTGTTGGCCAGGGTTCAAGATGAGGGATGGCAAGCTAGATATCATCAGTTAAGTGCCTTCAACCGCCTCCTTCACTTCATTGTTTGTCAGATTTTGTTCCCCGAAGTGCAACCTTCTCCTCTTGCACTAAGGCTGACTCCGACCTGATGTCTGGGCCATTAAAAATGAGGAAATCAATATGGCCGCAGTGATGATAGAGAGAATGAAATTTGCCAGGGAGCAGATTTGGGACACTAAAAGCAAGTTGAATGTGTCCCTGCCCTATGCCCATTTACTCACCAGGATCTTCAGACACTTCGGTGTAGATGTCTCAGGGGCAGTTGTGGAGAAGATGGGCCAAGCTATCAGGTCCAGAAATTTAAAGAAGAGTGGTTTTTCAGTAGTCAATGGGGTCTGGTTCAAGGCCTCAGTTGCAGAAGGTGAAGGACTCATTGGTGAGCCTTCAGTTGCTCAATCCCAGTTGGAAGCAGACCTGTGATGCCTGAATTGCCCTGGAATCAGGTACTGTTCCAGTTCTTGTAGAAGCAGAGCAGGAGGGCCATCTATGGCCAGAAATCAATCAGAGGCAGCAACAGCAGTAAGGGAAGAAGAAGAAGGCCAGCAGCAGCAGAACAGTTGTATTTCATACTGAAAGGAGAATTGAGGACATTCTCCCAGAAGACATCTTGCCTGTTATGGAGGAGACTGTGGCATCAGGCCACATCTTTGAAGAAGGTCCAGTGGAAGAAGAGCAGCAAAATCCTCAGGATGATTCTATGGAAATGGATGCTCCCTGTCAGGGGGAGACTGGTGCAGTTGCAGAAGATGCTCCACTTGAGGGGGAGCAATCAGAGAAACCAGTTGATGCACCTCCAGCCACCTCAGTTCAGGAGGAAGAACAGAGAAATTCTGAAAATTTGGATGCCAGAGAAGGGAGACAGCTAGTTCATCAAGTTCTGATGAGGATAATGATCCACCTCCTCCAGCTACAAAGGGCAAAGAGAAAGATATAGCTCCTGAAGTACCCCTTTTAGCTGATGCACCATTTGAAAGACAGGTCAAGCAAAAGATTGTCATCAATTTAAAACCTGTGATTGAGAGGTTGGATGTTCAGGGTGAGCTGCTTTGTTCACTTCAGTCTGATGTGAATTCCATCTTTCTAAGCCAAGCTTCAGCCCGCAAGGAACTGGTTCAGATCCGCTCTGCCATAACTTGGTTCCATCAGGAAATGGGGGCCATGAAGAATATGTTATCTGACATTCTTCAGGCAGTTGGAGCTCAAGCTCCTCCTCCTCTAGCAGCTCAGGAGCCTAACTCAAGTGTACCTGAGCCCTCCGGGCAAGCAGCAGCAGCTCCAGCAGAAGACCAGCAGCCAGCTGAAGAGTCAGGGCATCAGGCCAGTGAAGAGTCAGGGCCATCAGGGCCAGCTGAAAGTCAGGGCCATCAGGGCCAGCTGAAGAGTCAGGGCCATCAGGGCCAGCTGAAGAATCAGGGCATCAGGGCCAGTTGTGTTGGAATCAGGGCCACCAGGGCCGGCAGTGTTGGATCCTTTGCCTTCCTTGGCTGAAGAAGTGGTTTCAGATCTTCCACCCATTGCTCCCACTTCTACAACACTCCCATTCCTCCTTCTCCACCCACTAACTTCACAGCTCCACCTGCTCCACCTCCCTTCAAAAAGCCTAGATCCAGGCCCATTTCCTCTCCTACACCTTTTCCTCCTCATCCTATCTCACCCTCTCCTGTTTCTTCCACTTCTCATCTTTCTTCTTCTCAAGATTTCGAGGCCCCTCCAGCATCCTCAGCTGGAGCCTCATCCTCTTCTGGTACATCTTCATTTCCAGAAGTAGGGTCTCTCAATTCTGATGCATTTCTCAACCCCCCTGCACCTCCCTCCTTTATCACTATTATTCCTAAGAATGTCCAAATCGACTCTCCCTTTCTTGAAAATTAAGGATGAGTTTGAAGAGGTTATCCTTAGGTCTGTGCTCAAGGTAGGAGACCACCTTTCCAAGACAGACTCTTCCAGTACTGTCTCAAAGAAACGAACTTTCTTCCTCCAACACTCCTCTTTACCCTCCTTTGTGGTTTTCTCTTACAGTAACCCACAAGCATACCTCTCTGTACAAAGATACCTTCAAAAGGTTGTCTTTGCCACTCTTCACAATCTTCCTTTTCTTAACCTCTCTGACCATTTAGATGTAATTCTTCCCTATACTCCTCTGTCAAAAGCCGAAAAATCCAAATCTTCTCCTCAGCCCACTCCAAACTGAGGAGCAATGGGTAAATCTCATAAAGATCTGTACAATCGCTTTCTTCAGCTAAGGCAGCAAGGTTTCCTCCCAGGGATCACTCCTTGACCCTTTCTGAGTGGTTCAAGTTACACCACCAGAACACCTGGGCCCCTGCCATTCAGAAGCTAATCAAGCTGGTCAGGCATTTCCAAATGTTCAACAACTACAGGTATCTCAACAGATTACCTGAAGTTCAGCTTAGCCAGTTCAAGAGAGCCATCAAGGTCCTTATCCACTCTGAGCAGTCTGAGGAAATCAGAATCGATTTTGCAACTCTTCATTTACCTGAAGAGTTTTCCTGCCTCAGATTCATTTCTTGATTATGGAATCTTCGATTGGTTCAATCATCTTTGAGCGTTTTGCAGAGTTATGGGCAGAATCAAGATTCAGAAAGGCCTTCAAGTTGGTTTTCCTAGATTTCTCTTCCGGGAATATCATAGAGGGTTTGTCCAATCTGATATCTTGCCCCTCTACTCTCAGAATGTGAAAGGCTGAATGCCTCCGATTGGTCCAAGCTTTACTCTCTGTCAGCTCAGCAGCTAGCTCACCTGAATGCTGCTCAGGCCAGGGAAGAAAAGCTCCTATCTCTCCTGCCACTCTTGGATATGAACTCAATCCGTCTGGTCCTTGATCCCTACAAGTTTGGGCTGAAAGGTACAAAGTTTTTTAGCTCTTCGCCAGGAACTCAAGGACAACAGGTTTTCTATCTGTCACCATGGATCAATTTCTTGCCCGTGCAAGTTTGGTAAAACTCTCATCATCTGCTCCTCCATGGATCCGATGAGTATGATCAGTTTCTTACCAAGCAGCGCAGCATCTATCTATCCAAGATGGCTCCCACCATGGGACCAACCTTCTCCATTGAGAGTGGTGCCTTTAGGCAATTCTTCAAGCGTCAGGAAGAGCAGGCTGGGAAGCTATTTCTCATTATGCCTCCCTTCTCTCCTCTGTTTATTTGCCTGTACCTCCACAGCTTAATGAATGAATGTGCTCTTCTCCTCATTGTCTCTTATTCTTTGTCTCTTTCCTATTACTTTTTGCTTAATGACAAAAAGGGGGAGAATGTTTAACCTACTGTGTCTGACATTCTTGAATCATAATTTAAGTACTTTAATTCCTGTTTACTGTTAAGTACTACTTAAATGTTGATCATAGTTTTGTCATCACCAAAAAGGGGAGATTGATGAACAGTCCATCCCCATGTACTTTTAAATTAATTACATGCCTATTTTGGTGATAACCAAAACATTGTCAAAGTTTTTCTAAACTTGTTTATTAGCCTTAAGCACAGGAATTACCCAAAGAAAGTCAAGCATTTGTGGTAAGTACTCACATACATTGTTTCAGAAGAGCTATAACGATTCCTTCATAAACTGTAACGATTTCCTCAAGTACAACGATTTACTTGTAAGATTGAATAAACTTGCTGTGTCGAACAAGTCGTATTATAACGACTTGTAATTATCGAAACGACTCCTTCAGAAGTTTATAACGACTTGCTCATTATAACGACTCTGTAAGTTATCGTAACGACTCCTTCAGAAGTTATAACGACTTGCTCATTATAACGACTCTGTAAGTCATCGTAACGATTCTTAGAAAGGTATAACGACTTGCTCGTCATAACGATTCTGTAAGTAATCGTAACGATTTCTTAGAAAGTTATAACGACTTGCTCGTATAACGATTCTGTAAGTCATCGTATCGATTCTTTAGAAGGTATAACGACTCGCTCGTCAGAACGATTCTATAAGTAAGCGTAACGATTTCTATTAGAAGTTATAACGACTTGGTTTAACGATTTCATAAGTTATCATAACGACTTCAATTTTTGTTCATAACGATTCTATCAGACTATCATAACGATTGCATAAGTCATGTTTCTATTAATTAATGTTTATCTTGATTTAAGATACGTTGAATAGTCAAAGTGCATCACGTCTGTTTGACTGCCATGCATTTAATAAGACTGAACGTATCTCTGCATGGATACGGATCATATCTTCTATTCTCATGTATTCTCTGCATGCATCTTTTAGACGATGAACTGTCACTACTATATTTGTGTCTATCTGCTCTAACGTTGATTGACATCTGGAGATAGTATAGCTGTCTACCATAAAGCTCAACCTTGCAGAACCTTGAGGATGTACTATCCTACAACAGGACACAGAAAGAACTACAAGCCAACTCAGAAGATCTCTTCACTTTACGTGCTCCAAAGAACAAAAGACTGTCGACAGGAAGCTTCCACAAATCCTTCAGTCTAACGTACCAAAGCTGTGAGACAACGGTCATCTCTTCGTCCTTATTCAAATAAAGATATAAATACAAGACGAAGTTCTGAAGACAAGATCACGAAAAGAAAGCATTATTGATATTCAAGAGAGACTAGAACGCTGTAGCTTTCAAGTCTTCAAGATCTCTAGAGCCAGAAATTCATTCCTTTTGATCTTGGCTCTTAGCTCTCGTCTGTGAGAAGAAAAATTAAGGAAGAGCTAGATTAGTTCTGAGAGAGTGCCTTTGTGTAGATCTTCGACTCTCAGTGCTTGTAGCTTCAGATTGAGTTTGTAAAAGCTTGATCTAGGGGCTAGTCATTTCTTCAAGATTATCTTGAGTTTTCCCTTCGTGTGTGAAGGAAGACCTGGTGGTTTCCAGGGTGGTGTTTTTCCCTTCAGGAGTGAGGAAGACCTGGTGGTACCAGGGTGTTGTGTTCCCTTCAGGAGTGAAGGAAGACCAGCTGAGCTGGGTGGTTGTTTTGTCCATAGGGGGACTGTACCCTAGTTAGTGAAATCCTGAGGGTTGCTCAGGGACTGGACGTAGGACTCCAAGGAGAGGAGATCCGAACCAGGATAAATCTGTGTGTTGTGTGTGTTGTCTTCATTGTGTGATTGTTGCTTTACTAACCATTACTAATCCCTTTCAAGAACTCTTTATGTTTGTTTGAGTTCAGGTTTTTATCAGATAAATTTATTTAAGACCCATTCACCCCCCCTCTGGGTTAGCCAACGGGCAACACTATGTGGACGTGTGCATGGCGTTGGCGGCGCATCGCTTGCCGTCAACCTGTTTACCTGGTCTGTGCAACTGCCGAGATTCCAACCCACTAAGCACGCTCTCCTCACCCATGCAGCGCGTGGGGCCGTTCCCAACAGCAAATGGGCTACCTTGGCACCCATTGACCTAGTAAAAGTCCTATGTGGCCCCCTCCTATTGGTCTAGCACTTAACACTTGGATTGCCACTTGTACAAGTGTTTTTCTTCACACTTGAGCATCCAAGGCCCCTTGGCTGTGCCCCCACTGCCTATATAGGTAGTCCTTAGGCCTTCTAAGGAAGGGGGAGAGCTGGACGAGCTACACCTTACATGTCTTGAGAGAAGAGAGAGAAATGCACCAAGTCTCCACTCTTATTCCCACTCTTTCTCTCAACTCTTTGAGCATCCAGAAGGCTTCACCAAGTGCTGGAGGAGTCCATTATGAGCCATTAACCACAGCAACGAGGATCATCTCCCTCTTCTCTGTTTCTCTTTCCCTTTTCTCTCTTTTAGTTTTGCATGTTGCACACACACACCCACACACCCTAGGCACGTAGGGCACCCTCCTACACACCTAAAAAGGGTTTTCCAAACCAAAAACGGAGGGAGAAGGGTGATCATAACATTTGGCCACCCCTCTTCTCAGCCCGCAACGGTACGGGGCTCACCTTTTGGTTTCTTCTTCTTTCTATTTAGGACATTACTACATACACCACTTCAAAGTCTAATAGAGCTTTTCTTGTGGCAGGAACATAATGAACGAGATCGTGGAGCTTCCTTTCTTTGGCCGGCCAAAGAAAGGAAAGTTGGAATCCGTCAACCCTCGCTGAGCGAGGCAACGCCATCAACGTGGTCATAACACTTCCTTGGGCACAGGTAAGCCCTGGCGATCACAACATCTCCCTTTCCCTTGTTGGTTTCTTTGTTTTCTCCCTAGTCAACTCAATCAACCGAGGAGGCAACGAAGTCAAGCAGTAACCCTTCAACGCAACGAGGGAGCGACAACGTTCGTGAACCTCAGAGGATCCCACAGAAGGCATAGATTCCGTCCGAGAATTAGCAGCGGATATTGGTTCGAATAATTCGAGTCGATATCCCGAGATGTGGACAGTCGACAAATAGCCTCTAGCTAGCACGCACTAAATGTGTATCAACACAACATCATAATAGGGCCCAAATGTTGAACTCAATAAAACTGCATTCAATTTCAACTCAACTTATAAAAACTGGAAACTAGTACAAGACTGAGACTCATAAATAGGAAAGTACATTTACCCCTTACTTCCTACTATAGGTTCTAACTCTGAAAATAAACTACGATAACTAGACTCATAATTGGGACGCTCATCACTCGGATGCATTCCCATCCTCGACTTGCTCTTCCTCTTGAACTTCATAGTCACCTAGATTGGGAAAAGGTAGGGGATGAGCAAACTAGCCCAGTAGGATTTATATCTCAATGTGCGGGAAATGATATAAGTGATTAACATTTTAGAACTAGGCAAGTACGATAAATGATATGCAAGTACGAACAAACTCATTAGAACATGATATGTAAACAAGCTGGATAGAGTGGACAAGATAGAATAAGATTTTTGAACAAGGTGCCAAGAAAGAACTAGCAATAGATCACTTTGCACAAGCACGCAAGATTTCACTTGATGTCAATGGTTTTCAAGAAAACAAGATATCACTAGTTGCAATAAATGCAGGATGGTCATATCACGCAAGTAAGCAAGCAAGATTGCACAAGCACGTTCAAGTAACACTAATCAGGCACGTAGACACCAATGTACACCAAGAAAAGATCCATCAAGAATGTACATCAGGACACGTGTATGTGGTTATGTATCTAACATTCAACAAGCAGAGAAAGTACTCCCAGCTCAGATGCACGCCAGTAATCATTATACCCCATGGTTAATAGTATATTTATGACTCTCCGTCATTGGGGCTAGACTGGAGCCCTTGGACACAACACGGTGCCTGTCAGCCATCTCATGTAAAATTCAAATGTAGATACCCACAGTCATTAATAATGACCAATGAGAGTTTCAATAAGTAAGCATGTGTAATGTCATGTTCATGATGATGATAAGAAGAAATAAATAATTGAACATGATTCCATGAGGACAATGGTCAAGAGATAATTTGACAGCTGAACGGTAGGATTTACAATTTAGTTCAATATTTACATTAATGACTTTAGTCTAGATTGTAATTCATACTCACGAGAACAAGAAGAGAAAGAGTGCACGCCCTAGATGTATAAGTGTGTAGAGATGCACATGTGTAAATTCACAATCTGTCGGTCTCAAACTCACTGAAAATACTTAACATGACGGCATGCAGTGAACAATGCATTAACTACATAGGGGTTACGAGATTTAAGATAATATTCATCTTTTAAATCAAGCTGGAAGGGTAACAGAGTAAATCACAAGTTTCATGTATGATCACTTCATTAAGAAAGCAATTAGAATAATATTCATGTAATTAAGGATTTTTCAATGGGTTAAACCTTTTAAGCTATTAAATAACCATTATGTAATGAACAGACCCAAGACATGCAATATTTTGCAAAGGTAGTGTCGACACAACCCATGCTGGTGCGACACCATACTTCAAACACAAAGCAAAAACATGAAAAATGGTTAAGTAGTGTCGACACTAGTTCAAGTAGTGTTGACACAATGCTTCAAAACAAGGCAAACTGATCAAGTAGTGTCGACACTAGTTCCAGTAGTGTCGACACTAGAGACAGGTTCCAGAAACCATCTGGCCAACATGGGACAGTGTGTCGACACTATATTAGGTAGTGTCGACACTAGATCAGCCTCCCAGAAACTTTCTGGGTCAACTGTGACAGTGTGTCGACACTAGATGAGGTAGTGTCGACACTAGAGGCCTCCCAGAACACCTTCTGGGCTGTTTTGGGACAGTGTGTCGACACTATATAGGTAGTGTCAACACTAGATCAGCCTCCCAGAAACTTTCTGGGTCACTGGGACAGTGTGTCGACACTAGATGAGGTAGTGTCGACACTAGTGTCCTCCAGAAAAAAACTTACAGGTCAAGGGTAACCGAAAAAATGTCTCATGCAGCGATTCACTTGCACCTCTTATAACTCTCTAACGAATGACATTTAGAAAAACGTTCAACATGAACGATGAAGAGGACAACTAGTAGAAGAATGTTTATGTTGAGGTTTGATCTAATTCGGTCTCGAATCCGAGAAAACATATGAAGAACAGAAAGTCAAGTGTAGCCCGAAATCCCAGTATCATGCAGTGACTCTCTTCCCACGGCTGTAACTCTCTAACCAAGGACTTTTGGATGAAACGTCCAACATAAAAGATGATCATGAATTCAATTATAAAAACTTTCGTGAAGGAAGTTTAGTCAAATTCAGTCTCGAATCATGTGCATAACAAGAAGAATGGGAAAAACCCTAACAGTGCGCGACTTTGGAAAAAACTTATAACTCAAAATATACTCATTAGAATTCGATGAAACCAGTGGGAAACGAACGTTAACTTGATGCTCTACACATTGGTTTAGGATATATTAAGGTTTGGCCCGAGAAAGCCTACCTTATGGGTTGAAGAAGTCTCATTTTCCAGAAAACCCGAGTTCAGACCACTCGGAGGAAAACGCTTACTGCTCCGTGTATACTGCATGGAATTTGAGAATTCCACTTGGTTTAGAACGTAGACTTGACCCTCTTTCCAGGGGTATAAGCCTTGCAAAGTTTGGTTTATGTTTGACTCACCTTTGGTCAATTTCAAGATGATGGTCTGTGCAGGTCGCAGCAGACGAAACAGGGAAGAAGAACATCTTGGTGTGGATGATCTCCTGCTTCCCAACCACCAAGAACTTCTCCACACAACCCCAGCAAGTTCTAAAACTCGTTCTAGGGTTTGGTGAAGAGTATTTAAGCAACCATGGTGTTTTAGGAGTCCTATTATAACTAGGAAAGCTAAGCCGCGGTTTTGACATGGCAGTTTCCTATCTTTGAGGATTCCTTCTCCCTTAGAGTGTGTGAGGCTTTAGAAACCTCCCACCATAGATAGGCACGAATTTTGGGTTGCCAAGAATGCATGATTGCATCCCAATTCAACTCAATTGCCTCTTTCTAAATTTCAGCCTATTTAGAGTTAGAATTTCCATGCATTTTCTAGATTTATTTGATTATGGGTCATATGTGGTCCATTGCCCAATTATGATAATAGGCCATCAATATATAATGTTGGAGTCTCCCCACATTTTATTTAATTTATGGTTGCATCGTATTTTCGTGTTAACGGTTTTCCGACTTGTTTCCTAATTTGGACAATCGTCAAAATAACTCTTCAACCTAGCCCAAATGATTTTTATTGACCCAAATCTCTTGATGGGTCATTAGGGATATTATTTGAAGTCCTTATATTTTTATTTAATTTTTCTGACTCATCCGAGTACGTGTGATAATGATTTTTCGACTTATTCATGAATTACGATAATAAGTCGCGAAACACTTTAAACTTGGCTAATCCGATTTTTCTTGGCATAAATTTCTTTGTGAAACTTTAGTAATAATGTTAGGGTTGATTTATAATTTTTACAGATTTTCTGATGTGTTTTAGCATATACGTTAATGATACGTATGTTTAAATACTCTTGTATATGGAAATTATTTATTCCATTATTCAATTTTTATGTATTTAAAATTTTCGGGGTGCTAACATAGATTTTGATGAAACCTATGCATCGGTTGCTAGACTTGGAGGCTATTTTGGATTTTACTAGCTTATGCATCTGCATTGGATTTAAACTTTTTCAAATGGATGTAAAATCAACCTTCTTGAATGGTTTTATAAAGGAGGAATCTATGTAGAACAACCTCCTGGTTTCGATGACTTAGAATATCCTAATCATAGTTTTAAATTACATAAAGCTTTATATGGTCTGAAAACAAGCACCTAGAGCTTGGTACGAAAGACTAGTGCTTTCTATTGGATCATGATTTCATTAGAGGCAAAGTAGGTAACACTCTATTTATTAAATCCCGTGCTACAAACATACTAATTGTACAAATTTATGTAGATGACATTATCTTCAGATCTACTAATGAATCTCTGTGCAAGTATTTTGAAAAGTTAATGTAGGGAATTTGAAATGAGCATGATGGAGAGCTCAACAACTTCCTTGGACTCCAAATCAAGCAAGGCAAAGAAGGAACTCACATCAGTCAAATCAAATACACTAAGGAGTTTATTAAAGAATTCGGATTGAAAATGCCAAGCCTCTATCTGCTCCCATGAGCACATGACAAGGTTGGATAGTGATACACAGGTATGAAGGTGGACCAAAAGCTTTACAGAGGTATGATTAGTTCATGCTTTACTTAACTGCAAGTAGACCTGATATTTTATTTAGTGTATGCATGTGTGCTAGGTTTCAATCTGATCCCAAGGAATCACATCTGATTTCAGTAAAAAATATTTTTCAGATATTAGCTCATACTCATAACTTCGGTCTATGGTATCCTAAAACCTGAGATAAATTTATTTGGATACTCAGATGTTCTATGCTAGATGCAAAGTACATAGAAAAATTACCAGTGGTTGCTGTCAATTTCTTATAGGATGTTTAATTCATGTCTTCAAAGAACAAAACTCAGTAGCTTTATCAACGACTGAAGCGGAATATGTAGCTGCTGGGAGCTGTTGTACCACACTTCTTTGGATCAAACAATAGCTTGAAGAATATGGACTGCACATCCAGACCATTCCAACGCTATGTAACAACACAAGTGCTATTAATCTTACCAAAAATCCTATACAGCACTCGAGGACCAAGCATATTGAGGTTAGGTATCATTTTATTAGAGATCATGTAGAAATGGTAATATTAGTGTTTCTTTATAGATACCTTAAATCAGTTAGCAGACATCTTTACAAAAGCCTTACTTTTTTTTTTGGGCAAAATATGCAATAGGATCAACGACTGGTCAAGTGCATTCCACCCCAGTAGGGTGAAATGGGACCACTCCCCCCGGCGATTAACCTGCTACACAAAATTTTATATATGATTGAAGGAACCTTACAAAGTCCGCAGGGCATACCCCTGGAAAACAGATGTCCAAAAGAGGAGAAATAAACAAAGGGGAAGAATAGCAAAAAACAGAGGCATACCCCCAATCAGACCAGTCTAATGTGCACAGGACCTCATCTATCTAAAACAACCGACCCTTACAAGAATGTGGGAGCTTTGGACTCCCCCAAAAGACCTGATTAGACTTGTTGACAACCGCATGATTTGCTAGATGATCCGCCACCATGTTCGCTTCAAGGTAAATATGAGAGAGGATCTTGATCGGCACCCAGCATCTTCCTAACCTCGCACCACCCACCTGTAAGATTACCAGAACGTACATCTGTTCTGTTGCAAGGAGTTAATAAGCAATAGGAGTCCCGACTGAATGTGAGAGATCCGAACCCTAAAGAGATTGCAAGCCGAATACCATCACATAAAGCACGGGGTTACGCATGAGACTATCCCCACACCATAATGTGAGCAAAGGCAGCAAGCACAATACCATTTCTATCCGGATACAAACACCACCTCCACAATACCCGGGATTCCCTTAGAGGCCCCCTCTACATTTAAGCAATAGCTCTCATCAGAAGTATCCAGCGGATTCACTTGATCTGTTTGGCAGAGAATTGAGGATTAAATCCATATTATGAATTATTTGGTGTTCCACCAGAGTTGGAGCACTTTGAAAGAGGGTTGCTGAGGGCAAAGGAAATAAAAGCTTAATGCTGTTAATAATGTCACCAGCCCGGGACAGTTTTCCTTCTACCAAGCAGCACATCTACCTTTCCACAGTCCCATATCATGAGCATGAAACCATAAAGGGATATAAATCCCATGGGGGATCTGATGTTACAATGTTTAACAAAGTTCCATATCCTAGCTGCAATATGACCATGTAGATGGATCTTTTACTACGAGAGGAAGGAACCAGCGCCAAAACTGAACTGCTATGTCACTGTTGATGAAAACATGGTCAAGGTCTTCAAGCTGAGGGGAAGAACAGCAGTGGCATCTAGAGACCATTGGAACTCCACAATCCTATATCCTACTGTCAACAAGAATAGCACCATTCAAGATCTTCCAAGAAACAAAGAACTTCTAGGATTATAGGCAGGCTGCTAATCTTCACCATTCAGAACGGTGATCCCCTATCTCTAATCAAATTATAAGCAGAGGAAACTGAAAACGTGCCACTGGGGGTAGCTGCCCAAATGCATCTGTCCTCATCATCATTAAGCTGAAGACCATGGAAAATCTCTTCAGGTAGGACCACCCTTAATGTATGGGAGAGATATGCACAACCTCCTACAGGGTAGTTCGATCTCCCAGTAAGGAGTCTTGAATGAGACCTGAAAGCGGAAGATCACCTATCCAAATGTAATTCAGAACTTTGATCTTATCCCCTTACCATGAATCCATCTCGTGTTGTTCTAAATGATATATTTGCAGCCCTGGAGAGTCCTCTTCGGAAATACCAGGAAGATAGTTATAACTGGTAGATTCATACCTCCTTCTAGCATAAGTTGTCCAGAAGGAAGTAGCATGGCAGATATTCCACAGCTGTTTAACAACCAGGGACAGTTGGGACTTGGCGCAGATTGCAAATGCCAAGGCCTCCTTCAGCTTTCAGATGTTGCATGGAATTCCATGCAACCCAATGACGACGACGAGAGCCATCTGAGCCGTTCCAGAAGAACGCTGCCACTGACCTCTCAAAGAACGATATCACAGCCTTTGGGAGAACAATGCAGCCGCCAAGTAAAAGGAATAGGAAGAAACCACGAATTAATCAAGGTAATCCTACCCACTTGAGAAATAAGCTTAGACTTTCAGCTCCCTAACTTGGCATTAACTTTATCAATAAGATATTTGTAATCAGCGACCCAGACTCTACCACGGCCTCAGCGGAACTCCAAGGTAGAGTAACGGCCCTTGTTGCTCTTATATCCAGTAAACTCTCTAATTCTTTGAACAGAAGGGGAGATATCTTGGCAGATACCATGAAGGAGCTCTTATTGGCATTAGTATTCTGACCAGAAGAATGAGAATATCTTTTCAAAAAAAGCATAAGATTTTTGACATTGCGAATACTACCATTCATGAATATGAGAGTGTCATTCATATATAGCAGATGAGATGAGGGCGGACTACCTCTTGGGCTAGCATAAGGGTAATAAAGACCACTAGAACCATGTTTTCTCAGACCTCTACTTAGAGCTTCCTCCATAATGATAAAAAGAGAAAGCCATAGGATCACCTTGTCTTAAGCCTCTTGTTGATTTAAAGTAACCCGCTGAAAATCCATTAAACAACACGGAGAACCAGCAATTGGATAGCATCATTCCAATATAGGAAACAAACCTGGAAAAGAAGCCAAACTCCTGAGGATAGCAAACGGGAAGTCCCATTCACACTGTCATACGCTTTCCTGATATCCAGTTTGAAAATGGCATTTCCCCCCTAACTTTATGACCAAGATCTCGAACTAATTGCCTGGAAAAGGAAACATTATCCAGAATGTACCTCCCTTGAACAAAAGCCCCTTGTTCCTGTGAAATAATACCGGCAAGAATTCCAACCAGTCTATCACATAAGATCCTAGAACAATTTTGTAGCAAAATTGCAAAGGCTAACAGGGCGAAAATCATTGAGAGACTCAGGAGTATGCTTCTTCGGAACAAGGGCAATCAGAGTTAAGTAACACCTCTAGGGAAAGAGTGACTCTGGAAGAGCCACTAACCACTGCATACACCTTTTCTGAATAATGTCCCAACAGGAAGTGTAGAAAATACCAGTGAAGCCATCCGGACCAGGAGAACTATTACCATTCAACTCCAAACAGCCTTCTTGACTTCTTCCATACTAGGCAGCATACAAGATCTCATTTTGATTTTCTGGAATTTTAGAAGGAATAACTTGAAGGAGGGAATCATCAATCATATGGGTAGAAGACTGCAGAAGATTCTCAAAGAAAGATGCCGCCTCATTTTGCATGACCTCTGGTTCTACAAAGCCTTACCTGAAAAGAGATTTACCTCTCTAGATGGGAAGTAGGCATGTTAATTTTGTAGAAGATTTATCTGCAAACAACTGAAATAAATAACTTTTTCAGAGTAAAATATTGCCTCATTTTCATCTATAAAAAATCAATTTTATTCTCTTCTACTTTTTTCGCTTGAGCGCCATAAATCTCCACTCATAGAAGTGATACAACTTTTGTCATCTTGTGCATCAATGCTCCGCCTTTTTCAAATACTTTTTCTAATTTATCTTTTTCTATCAATATAATGATGCAACTCATTTCCTACCGATTCACTCTCTCTCTCTTCACACCCTTTCGACTCCGCAGTCGGCGAAACCCTCCATCGATTCCCACAAGCCCTCTTCCCTCTTCAAGAAACTTTGATTCTTCCGCTAAATTCTTGAGGGGTATTACTCCTCTTCTCCTACGATCATTTAGAATC
>JACBKR010001536.1:0-34221 GCA_014218235.1 Colocasia esculenta | reverse complement strand
GTTACATCTCTATCTCGAAGGCCCCATATCGATGGCCCTTGCAGAGTTAGCAGATTGAGGAAGCAATTGCAAGAATTGCTCGATAAGGGATTCATTCGCCCTAGTGTTTCCCCTTGGGGCGCACCTGTATTATTCATCAAGAAGAAAGATGGGGTCACTTCGTTGTGTATGATTATAGGAAGTTGAACCAAGTGACTGTGAAGACAGGTATCCTTACCTCGGATTGATGATCTGTTTGACCAGTTGCGAGAGGATCAGTCTTTTCCAAGATTGACTTGCGATCTGGTTATCATCAGCTGCGGATTAGGAGTGAGGATGTGTCCAAGACGGCATTAGAACCCGTTATGGACATTATGAGTTCTTGGTCTTCCTTCGGATTGACCAACGCCCCTGCAGCGTTCATGGATCTCATGAACCGGGTGTTTAGACCTTACTTAGATAGCTTTGTCGTAGTGGTTTACTGACGATGTGTTGGTCTACTCTCGGATGAGGCCACGCACCGTCAGCATTTGAGGCTAGTCTTAGAGGTTCTTCGTGAGCACAAGCTGTATGTGCAAAATTCAGCAAGTGCGATTTTTGGTTGCGCGAGGTTCTTTCCTCGGGCATGTTATCTCCGGCGCTGGTGTTGCAGTTGATCCAGCGAAGGTCCAGGCTGTATGGATTGGGAGATTCCTAGGACCCCTTCGGAGATTCGTAGTTTCCTTGGGTTAGCTGGTTACTATCGGCGATCATTGAGGGTTTCTCATCATCGCCGCCCCTTTGACAAAGCTGACCAGAAAAGGTGAGAAGTTCGTATGGTCTGAGGCATGTGAGCGTAGCTTTCAGCTATTGAAGGCTAAGCTTACTTCTGCTCCAGTATTGGTATTGCCTAGTGGTCTGGAAGGTTTTGCCATTTATACGGATGTGTCTCAGATCGGGTTAGGCCGTGTGCTCATGCAGCAAGAGAGGGTAGTGGCTTAGCTTCTCGTCAGTTGAAGGAGCATGAGAGGAACTATCCGACTCATGATTGGAGCTCGCAGCAGTGGTTCATGCACTAAAGATCTGGAGGCACTATCTTTATGGTGTCAGATTTGAGGTGTTTACCGACCACAAGAGCTTGAAGTATCTTTTCTCCCAAAAGGAATTAAACCTGAGGCAGAGGAAGATGGATTGAGTTCTTGAAGGACTATGACTTGACCTTCAGTATCATCCTGGAAAGGCGAACGTCGTAGCAGATGCTCTTAGTAGAAAGAGGTCTTCGCTCCAGCAGGATTGGAAGATGTTGGAGGATGCAGCGTGCTCTATGACCGAGTTAGAGCCATCGTTGTGTCAGGCTTTTGTAGCTCAGCTATCCTTAGATCCTCAGTCTTGGATGAGGTGATTGAGCAGCAGAAAGCCGACCCTAGATTGTTAGAGTTAGTGGGTAAGGCGGGCATTGCTCGTGATGAGGACGGTGGATTAGATTTCAGCACCGTGTTGTGTCCCTGATGTAGTAGATGTCCGTGAGCATGTGTTAGCGGAGGCTCATAGATCGCGATTCTCTATTCATCCGGGTAACACTAAGATGTATCAAGACCTGAAGAGATCATTTTGGTGGTCCGGCATGAAGAAGGATGTTGCGGATTATGTGTCTAGATGTCTAGTGTGTCAGCAAGTGAAAGCGAGCGGCAGCGACCATCCGGCCTATGCAGAGGATGGATATCCCAGTGTGGAAGTGGGAAGCTGTCACTATGGACTTCGTATCGGGTTTGCCTCGATCTAGAAGGGGCAATGACTCGATTTGGGTAGTGGTAGATAGATTCTCGAAGACTGCTCATTTCTTGCCCATGAAGAAGAAGCAGTCAGTAGAGAGTTTAGCTAGATTGTATGTAGCGGTATCATTAGATTGCATGGTGTGCCGAAGTCGATCATTTCGGATCGAGATCCGAGATTTACTTCGAGATTGTGGAAGGGTCTCAGGATGCGTTAGGTTCGGAGCTTAAGCTCAGTTCGGCGTTTCATCCCCAGACCGATGGACAGTCCGAGAGGACTATCCAGACGCTCGAGGATATGTGAGAGCGTGGTTTTGGATTGGAAGGATGATGGGGAGCGTCATTTACCTCTTGTGGAGTTCGCATACAACAACAGCTTCATGCTAGTATTGGTATGGCTCCATTCGAGGCGTTGTATGGTAGGCCTTGCAGATCTCCTTTATGTTGGGAGGAGACTGGTGATAGGCAGTTGATTGGACCGGAGTTGGTTCAGGAAACTTCGGATAAGATCCAGCTTATCAGGAAAAGGCTTGTTGCGGCACAGGATAGGCAGAAGAGTTATGCCGACAACAGGAGAAAGGATTTGGAGTTGAGGTTGGCGATCATGTCTTCTGAAGATATCGCCTACTCGTGGTGTTGTCAGATTTGGCAGGCATAGCAAGCTAAGCCCTAGATTCATTGGCCCATATGAGATTCTCAGACGTTTGGGCAGCGTGGCCTATGAGCTAGCTTTACCCCCAGCTTTGGCTAGCGTTCACCCGGTATTCCACGTATCTATGCTCAGGAAGTAGGTCCGAGATCCGTCTCATGTGATTAGTCATGAGCCAGTGGAGATCCAGCCAGATCTTTCGTATGTCGAGCAACCGTAGCCATTCTTGACCGGAAGGTTCAGCATCTCCGGACAAGAGTATTGCGTCGGTGAAAGTTCTATGGCGGAACTTCTCAGTGAGGAGGCTACGTGGGAGCTTGAGGATGCGATGAAGAAGAAGTATCCCCTTTTGTTTGAGTAGTGTCGTTCTAACTTCGAGGACGAAGTTTCTTTAAGGGGGAGAGGTGTGTAAGGCCCTCGAATTTCCGTCGCATTATTTGTATTTGTGTGTGTTAATTGTGTTTGTGTATGTATGTACATATTTACGTACGCATTAATTAGTATAATTACGTGTGCATATGTTATGATTAATATAAATAATGTATGTATTGCTTGATGATAGTATGTGCACGGTAATAACATAAGTATGGCATATATAGGGGTAAGATGTGCATGGTTTTCTGCATATTTCTGAGTTCGACGAAGGCCATCTTGGCGTCAAACCCCTGGCCGTTAGAGGTGTCAGCGTCCAGACATGGATGGCAACACTTATCCTGGCGTCCAGCGATATGGACGCCAATCTCTTGGCCTGCATGCGCAGCAGAGCTGCAAGCTCTGAAACAAGAAAGCCAAACCATTGGGGATTCTCCCCAACGGCTCTGAGGGCTGTCATATCACCCAAGGAGTGGGAGAGGGGTTCTCCTTAAGTCTAAAACCAGAGCTCCCTTCCCCAGCCTCTTCACCCTGCAAGAGGAGAAAAAGAGGAAGAAAAAACCCTAGGAGAAAACTGTGAGAAAAACCCACTTTGCTACCCAAAAATCCGACCCCCTGGAGCTTGATCCGGCATTCCACTACTTCAAGAAGGTTGCTGGACGACGAGGAGCTTCCCCGACCTCGGCTTGCTGTGGATCTCGCTCAAGAACCCGGAGGAGAGATCATTTGGAGGGAGTTTTCTGCACTTCTTGGGACAGCCCAAGGAGAGCTTCACCGAGCCTAGATCCTTTGGAGGAATTTTTGAAGGCAAGTGACCTATCCATGATGTTCACGTATGAGTCTAGGTCGTTTCTATATTTTTATGGATTTTCCCTCGAGTCCTAGACCTCCCTTCACCCAAGTTTGAGAGCTCGGGTCGGTGTGTTTCTGCACAGACCTGCTTGACGGAAAGGTCCTGGACGCCGATATCATGCTTGGCGTCCATCGACCATGCCGCTAACTCTGAGTCAGCGGCCAGAGACCGCCGCCAAGTTCTCTGGACAGAACAGTGAACGTTCTGCCTTTCTTTTACATTAATTTCGGTATGGTTTCCGTGATGAGATATATGGTAATCCTATACTCTATGTATATAGTCAATTGTGGTGTGTGGATGAATGTGGTGTGTGATGGGAATGTAGGAAATATCGTATCCCATGAATTGTAAGCATGACTTGTTAATGATCTTGCCAATTTATGTTCATGAGATAGGATTAGTCTGAATGCCTGGGTTTGTTCAGTCATGAAGATTAGTAGATCAGTAGATGTATGCCTAATTTTTGGTAAATTGTCAAGCTTGTATAATTGCCAATAAATCCGGTTCGGTAAGTAAAAGACATACAAGAAAGATGTGATGATTAATCTATAGATGTATGATTAGGGGAATCTTGTATTCTCAAATCGGGTGTAGTAGCCTCTGTTTAAACAGTAAGTGGCAAATTGTAAGATGTGTCAAACTCCATGTTAACTTAAGTTGTGAATGACATGCAAAAATAGGTATTGATTTTCTGTAAATTATATTTAGCTCAGAAAAATCTGAAAATTGAGGTATGTATTGAACCCGAAAAACAGCATGTGGTTAAAATTTCAGGTCATTTGGATCAGTAAATAAGAAGTTATGTATTTATGTGAAATGTGATAATCTACGTATATTATCGTAATGTGATTAATTATTGTCTAAACCCAACTTGATTAGTGAAAATCAGTGTGTTAAACTCCTGAAATTCTGTAGTACCATGTTAGGAAAAACAGAGATATTCATGTGAGTGAGAAGTGATGTGATGAAAAGTGTAAGTGTAAAACCAGTGTAAACGGTAAATGTGTAAATGTGTAACTGTGCAATGTGGACATGCTTCCGTAGAAGGCAGTGGAGCTGTATAGGGAAAAGTCCCCCTGAGAAATTTCATGTGTAAGGACCCTAAGGGCATTAGGGGAAAATCTGGAGGTGGACAAGTACCACTGATTAGGGTGGAGACTTTCTCCGGTCTGCGCAGTCCAAGAGTCGCCATTGGAATGCCTAGATGGCGTGGTCTAGTGTAATGTGATGTGTATATGTCCTTCTTTGGTGGTTTGGACTATGTGTCACGGCACCTAAAATGTGTATGTGTAATGTGTAATGTGTAATGTGTATGTGAAATGTGTAAATGTGTAAGTGAACAATGTGAATGTGTATGTAAAGTGTAACCATGTGAAAGAGAAAACTTGTTGTAAAGAAAATGTGAACTTCTAAAGATGAAATATGTTGTTGAAATCCATTGTGAGACAAATCTGAAACCATGTGAATCAGTAAATTTATGTTGTTATTATATGTGTGTATGTGTGCAAAAATGCCTAGATTCATGTTAGGGATAATTAATGAGTACGGTACAAACAGTATGATTGGTTATTCATAGATTTGCTTAAACAACATTGTAGCTCTCATCTATAGGTTTTCAGCCATGAAACCATGTGAAACCAGCAACTTAAAGCATGTGAAAATGTCTATGAATGTGTTTATAAAAACAGTAGGACCCATGCTGTTGTGTTCCCCTTCCATGTATGCATAATGTTCATGTTGGTAGCTCTATGTCTTAGTTCTTAAAGATAAAGTTTCATGAGTAAATTGAATAGAGAGCATGTGATAGGTGAAAATTTTATTCTTAGAAATCTGAAAGCATGATCCATGTATAAAATTGAAAACTTTCATGATAGGTTTAAATTTAGAATGACTAGCATGTCATGTGTTGCAAATTTTGAATGTGCACGTAGAAACCACTAGGACTTGTACGTGTATATTATGAGTAGTGTTGCTTGCTGAGTCCTTGGACTCACTCCTTGCTTCGGCGTACAGGTATAGTGGTGACACGGCACCGTTGGAGGTATACGGTGGAGACGGACTCCGAGCGCGGAGACTAGCTTTGGAGTTTCTTTGAGATTTGTGTATTTCATAAGTATGTAATTTGAACATTGGACTAGAAATTATCATGAAAAGATGTATAAGTGTGACATTGTGTATTTTATTTCAGCAATTAAATTATGTGAACTTTAGTTCCTATTGTTATTGCAAACTTCAGGTATGTTAAATGTGGGATGATGAATGAAATGGAGACAGTTGTCTTTTACTTCCGCTACTCTGTGTATATTTGCGTGTATCTCAACTGTATGTATCGTTTGGGTAAATGTCCCACTGTGAGGACTCTTGCTATACGACGTGGGGTTGGTATAACCGTACCGGTATAATGATGGCCGTCACACACATGTTACATGTTATTTGACTACATGCTATAAGATAGGACTACATGTTAACGATATAGATTACATGCTATTTGAAAACTAGATTTCATGACATATGATTAAACACATGTTATAAGATTTGACTATTGCCATGCTACATGGTAAATTTTATGTTTTATTTCATAATGAAATGAAATGCCACATGTATACGTAATTTGTCTTATTCACATGATAAGTTATCATCTTATGTAAGTGAATGCACAATGACTTAGAGCATGTGATAGGAGAGCTATATGGTATCAAGAATGTGAAAAAGAAATATGCTACCATGTTTTAAA
This sequence comes from Colocasia esculenta, assembly GCA_014218235.1. Classification (NCBI taxonomy): domain Eukaryota; kingdom Viridiplantae; phylum Streptophyta; class Magnoliopsida; order Alismatales; family Araceae; genus Colocasia; species Colocasia esculenta. The sequence goes on along the minus strand of JACBKR010001536.1, from coordinate 27,883 downwards.
CTTAGTAATGATATATCTTAAACTGTCTTTTATGTGACTTGCTGGGTCTTTTAGACTCGCACTTGATTAACATTTCAAGAGAGACTAAGGATACCCAGGAGTTAGTGCATTCTGACTCAGAGCGTGAGGACATGGAGGCTTAGTGCTTTTCTTTGAGTGTGCTTGAGAGATTATGTATGTGGGAATAAGATGTACTTTGAGTTTTATGTATTTGGACTTATTAATTGTAATACTTTGGACTATTATAATCTTTCCTTTATGCTTTAGACATGGTATTTAGATATGATGTTGATTGGAAAATTTTAGTTCCATATTCCGTTGCAACTTGTTGGAATTGAAATTGTAATTTATGTATATCTCAATCTATACCGATTATTGTTGGACATTTTCCACTGTAATAACTCTATTGGATCCAATGTGAGTTGGAACAACTGTACTGGGTCCAAGAGGGGCGTTACAAGTCTTTTGCTTATGGCTTCTGAATGCTTGCTTGTTCGTCACGTTCCCGATTAAATTTCACTGCTAAAATTGGGGTCGTGACAAGACACCCACCCAGTCCTTGACTATGGCTACATTTTATGAAACACCTGTTAGACCCTCCACTGTTTAGGAACCAACACAAGATGAGTTTGATTTTGATATCAAGGTAGAAGAAGAAGTGTATGAAGGTATATTCATGACATACTATAAGGAATTTTACAAGCAACATGAGTGGAATGATTCTGATATCTTACCCTCTAAGTTTGACACTCATGAGGGATATCCTTTGTTCAGATATGCTTTTATATTACTTAAACAACACAAAGTCTATTATTGGCAAATGATGGAGTTGAATTTCAGACTAAAATTTTGGAATTTGCCTCTATATACATTTGAAGATTTATTCGGACGTTTCTGGAAGAAGGCACATTATCTCGCGACACTGTGAATGAAGTAAGGGAAATGGCAGGCTCTATGACAAAATTAGAATGGACAGACAAACATCTAGGTCTAGCAGCCAAGTACATTGCACACAAGGGTTTGGCAGAAATTGTTGAGCAAAATGATTCCTCTTTTACCTCCTGGTTACTTAGATAGCACAACACAGCCATGCAACATGACGTTGATCGATGTGTCAACAGAATTTTAAAGTATATAGAGTTCAATAGCCAAAGATCAAAAGAAAAGACAGGTCAACTTAATTTGTTTGAATATATCAGGAACACCTTGCATCAAAAGGGAAGAGGATCAAGTACATTTATCTCTTTCCATCCATATTCGGTCTCATTGATGCTAATGGATTAGAAGGAAGAGTATTACTGCGCCAGTATGCACAGCTCAAAACAAAGGAGTTTTCATAAAAGGCAATGTTGTACCCTCTGGATTTCCTGTTGTTATGGCATAAAAGAGGAAAGTTGATAGACTAAAAATTAGGCACTATCTTGCACAACAGAGAGGAGTATTGAAGCTCAATGGGGAGAATTCTTTAAGCCTCTCTATGCTATTTATTTGCAATAGTTAGCCTCCTCTAGAGCTACGTCACTGTATATCCACTTAAATGTTACTTTCATGACAGATATTGGGCAATTTTGAACAAATGAGTACAATTTGGCAAAAAGAAAAGGATGTGCTGAAGAGTTTGAATGCAAACTATTGCAGACAACTAGCTAGGAGCCAGCATCAAATACAATCAGCTCTTGACTTTTGGGAAGATCAACCTTCAACCATGTGAGATGAGAACTAATCCATTGGTGGAATATGACAATTTCCTAAAGTTAAAGTAGACTTCATATCATCTTCCAAGCTTATCCTATCATGATTTCCACAACTCTCCTCTCATGAAGCTCAAGATATAACTGATCACCTCTCACATCCTTGATCTACCTCCTCCTTCCTCTTATGATCCTGAAGCTGATCCCTCACTCACTCCATACCTAATTAACTAAATCAGACAACCACTTGTTATGTATATTTTTACTACTCTTTCCAACATTCGTTTAAGTTTCATTTTAGGCTTTTTTTCAAACTCGTTAAACTTTTGCTATGATACTATTGGTTTTGCTATCTCTTTGGTGGATCCTTTTTGGCCATATTGACAAAAAAGGGAAAGAGAATGTGCATATTCATTTTTATTTCATGTGATTGTTGAATCACTATATTTTATCCTTTATTTTGGTGATAACAAACCTATATTTAACTTAAAATATCATTAATATATTTTATATCATGTTTCTCTCATGAATACAATATATTCTTACATTATCACTTCAGATTTACATTGAGTTTCAACTTCGTCATGCATGTTTATCATGTTTTAGTCGAAGCTTACTTCGTCATATACGAAGTACCTTCATCATATCTGAAGTCCACTTCATCATATCTGAAGTTGGCACTTTGTCAAGCATGATTTTGTCTTGATCAGTCGACATCTCACTTCGTCATATACGAAGTTAACTTCATCATATTCAAAGCTATATATGAAGTTCACTTCGACTGACTGCGTGTTTTAGCTTCAACCGATAACGTTATTTCCTGTTCATCTGAAGTTGCACTTCGTCATATTCGAAGCTTCATTTCGATTGAATGCGTTAAATTTTGGCCAGTCGAAGCAGTCTACTTTGACCGACCATGTTGTGTTTTGTCCAGTCAAATTGTCACATTGATTGTTATCTTGCTTAAATATCGATTATCTTAAAAAACAGTTACTTTAACATCGATGTCTTTAAACATCGATTGCATTTGTAGCACCCCAGAAATTTTAATTACATAAAAAATTCAATAAATGGAAATAAATCATTTCCATAATATCATAGTATTAAAAAATACGTATCATTATCGTGTGTGCTAAAAACATCGAAAAAATCCGTAAAAATTATAAATCAACCCCACACATTATTCCTAAGTGTTCCACGAAGAAATTTTTGCAACAAAAAATCCAATTAACCAAGTGTACATCACATGGTGACCGATTATCCAAATAAGGAAACAAGTCGGAAAACCGTTAACACGGAAATACGACGCAATCATAAATTAAATAAAAATGTTGGAGAGACTTCCAACATTATATTAATGACCCAATATCATAATTGGGCCAATGGACAACATTTGACCCAAAATCAAATGAAGCAAGAAAATGTATGGAATTCGTAGCTTAAATAAGCTGAAATTAGAAAGAGGCAATTAGAGTTGAATTGGGATGAGAACATGCATTCTTGGCAACCCAAATTCATGCCTAGCCATCCTTTGGATTGCTTGATGGCAAGGCACTCCAATGGAGGAAGAAATCCTCAAATAGGAAAGTAATAAGCAAAACCGCAACCATAGTTTCCTTGTCATAATAGACTCCTAAACACCGTGGTTGCTTAAATACTCTTCACCCAAACCCTAGGGTCAAGTTTACAACCTGCTGGGGTCGTGTGGAGGAGCTCTTGGTGGCTGGGGAGCTGTGGATCGACCATAAGAAGGTCATCTTCTTCCCCTGTTCGTCTGCTACGACCTGTGCAACCATCCCCTTGGAGTTGAGCAAAGGTAGGTCAAACCTAAATCCCATCGTGCAAGGCTTATACCCTTGGAAAGAGGGTAAAGTCTACTTCCTAACCCAACTAGAATGCACAATTTTCATGCAGTATACACGGAGTATTAGGCGTTCTTCAAATAGTGGTCTGAACAAGGGATTCTGAAGAATGAGACTTCATCAACCCAGAAGGTAGCTTTTCTCGGGCCAAACCTTAACAAATCGTATACCAATGTGTAGAGCATCAAGTCTAGTTTCATGTCCAGTTGGTTTCATCGGATTCCAATGAGTAGATTTTGAACTATAGGCGTTTGCCAAAGTTGCGCTTGTCAGAGATGTTGTGTCATGTCGATTTATCGCACATCTCAAGGCTATTTAAAATTATTTAAAAATCATAGTTCCTCCTCTGTCATGTTCCCAACAACTTTCATGTTGAGACTTTTGTCCGAAAAGCCTACTTTAGGAGATATAAGTGTTGCATGAGTCACACCCTGTGTTCCGCGTTTTGGACGTTTATCGCGATGCTGCTGGGCGACGTGATACTCTGAAAGGCATCCCTCGCACCCTGATGCGTTTACGGGCTGACCAGTCAACGGCGTGCATGGGTCTTCATGTCGCGGGGAGTCCGGGCCGGTCTGAACCGCGGCGGTCTACCCCGACGCGTTTCAGAGGGTTTTCCCGCCCAACATTTTATTAAATGATCTCCTTAGATGCGTCTGGATCCCCAGACGCGATTCAAGCATGAACGCGGCCAGGCATATGGACGCGATTTACCCTCTTTACAGTTTCGCCTTTTTTCACTGTGCACTATTTGTTTAAAGTGCGTACACTGTGTTGGATGCATATTTGAAGGCTTACTCGAGGTCTGTTTAACTTGTATCCAGTGTGTCATTTGCATATCTTGGGTCTGATCATTACATGATATCTGTTATGGCTTAAAAGTGTTTAACCCATTTAAAAAGTTTTAATTACACGAACATATTCTAATTACTTTCTTAATGACGTGATCATTCATGCAACTTTGATTTAATCTTCCTGCTGTTCTACCAAGTTAAATGAAAATGTTATCTTAAAATCTTGCAAACCATGATTAGTTAAAGTGCATAGTTTTATCCCATGTTATATTGTTAAGTGTTTCCGCAAGTTTGAAACCGGTGAATGTGATTGAGATGCGTACATCACTATACACTTGAACTATTAGGCAGCCCTTTATAAGGATTGGAAGCTCTCTATCGGTCATTCCGAATTGGTAGACTAGAGACCTTTCCTCTAAGACCTCCGTAAATCTCCGCTCTCTGTGGATTCCCACATGGAGGCCGAGGGTTATACCATTGAAGTTCCCTGGAGATAGTGTGCACTTCCTCTCTCATGTTGTTCTGAGCGGTGATTTACAATCTAGACTAAAGCCATTAATGTAAAGATTGAATTAAGTATAAACCATACCGTTATGCTGCCAAATTTATCTCTTGACCATTGTTCTCATGAAATCATGTTCAATCTACTTATTACTTGTTCTCATCATCATCCTGAACATGACATTACACTGCTTACATATGGAAACTCTCATTGGACATTGTTAATGACTGTGGTAGATACATTTAAAATTTAAGTGAGATGCTGACTGGGCACGGCGAGTGTCCAAGGGCTCCAGTCTAGCCTCAATGACGGAGAGTCATAAATATATTGTTAACCATGGGGTATAATGATTACTGGCATTGCATCTGCACTGGGAGTCGTGCGGTCGTGTTGAATGATAGATACAATAACCACATACACGTGTCTTAGTGTACATTCTTGATGGATCTTTCTGGTGTACATTAGTGTCTATGTGCCTAATTAGTGTTACATGATCGTGCTTGTGTGTTCTTGCTTGCTTGCGTGATATGCCATCCTACATTTAATGCAATTAGTGATATCTCGCGTTCTCGAAAGCTATTGACCTCAAGTGAAATCTTGTGTGCTTGTACAAAGTGATATATTTCTAGTTCTATCTTGTTATATCCTTCTAGATTGTTCTATCATGATCAATCTATCTGGCTTGTTCATGTATATGTTTTAATGAGTTTATTCGTACATTCATATCATGACATTCAACGTGCTTACCTAGTTCTAAACTGTTAATCACTTATATTTGCCCGCACATTGAGATATAAATCCTACTGGGCTAGTTTGCGCATTCCCTACTTTTAACCATTCTAGGTGATTATGACATTCAAGAGGAAGAGCCAGTCGAGGATGGGAATGCGTCCGAGTGATGAGCGCTCCAAATATGAGTCTATCTATAGTTAGTTTATTTTGAGTGTTAGAACGTGTAGTAGGAAGTGAGGAATAAAATGTACTTTTCTTTTATTGAGTCTTAGTTCTGTAATAGTTCCCATTTGGAATACAATGAGTTGAGATTTGAATACAAGATTAGTTGAGTTCAATATGGGCCCTATGATGATGTATGTGGTATGCATTTAGTGCGTGCTAGCTAGAGGCTTATTTGCGACTGTTCACGTCTCGGGATATCGTCTCGAATTATTCCGCATTATTAATATCCGCTACGTAAATCTTGGGACGTGACAGCCTTTGAGCAACATCGATTGCCTTCATACATTGATTATAGTTGTTTCACATTGATTGTCCTTCACACGATTACCTTAGAACATCGATTGCTTCACTAAACATCGATTACCTTTATGAAACATTGATTGCCTCTGTATATCGATTACTTTTAAATAAACATCGATTGCTCTACATTTCAAATGTTTCAAAATGTCTTTAGCGCCCCAAATGAAAGTTCAAATATATGTTTAACTTATTATTTCTCTGATTGACTGAAGATCTTTCTGTTGTGTACCTTCTATCTTATCAGGGTAGGTAAGCAAAGGAGTCAATAGAAATTAAGGACTGAAAGGACCTTCCTTATGCTAAAAAGCAAAGGCCTTACCTAACATATCTGGATGTCAGCAAAAATCATGGACCTCTGCACCATAACAAGGTATGGGCTACTGACGCAATACTTCTGAAGTCTGACATCTCTTCCATGCATTAAATGTTTGCAGGAGTCTAGTTTTAACATGAGGAATCCGTTAAAACTCAATCAAGCATCCGTTAGACACATGAAGATGTTTGTTAGACAGAAGAAGAAGGAAAGCATATGAAGAAGAAGATGAGCAAAGAAACAAGAACTCCAACGGCTATACTTCAACGGATCTATCTTTCTACCTATAAAGGATGAAGTGTGTAACGCCCCTCTTGGACCCAGTACAGTTATTCCAACTCACATTGGATCCAATAGAGGTATTATAGTGGAAAATATCCAACAATAGACGGTACAGATTGAGACATACATAAATGACAATTTAATTCCAACAAATTTGCAATAGAATATGGAACCAAATTTTTCAATCAACATCATATTCAAATACTAAGTCTAAAGCATAAAGGGAAGATAGCAATAGTCCAACTTATTACAATCCATAAGTCCAAATGCATAAAATTCAAAGTACATCATGTCCTCACATACATAATCTCTCAACACTCAAGTAAGGAACTAAGTCTCCACGTCCTCCGCTTCGAGTCAGTGTGCACTAACTCCTGGGTATCCTCTATCTCTCCTAAAATGTTAATCAAGTGTGAGTCTACAAGTCTTAGCAAGTCATATGAAGACAGTCAAGATATAACATATTCTAGGTTTAAAACATAATAACATATCTCACATCCTTGATATCATATAGCTCTTCCTATAAACATGTTCTAAGTCACTTGGCAATCATTCTTTACATAACATGGTTATTTATCATGAAACTAACGCAATTCATGTAACATATAGCTTGCATCTCATATTACAACAATTGATTAAACATGTTCATGTAGCATGGCATGTAATTTAATTCTAAAACATAGGTTCAACGTCATGTAAACAATTTCAGTAATCTTTAATCTATATCATGTAGCATGTATTCATATAACAAGTGACATGTAGTTCATGTGGTGTGTAACATGTAGATCATGTAGTCATGTATCATGTAGTCATATAGTCATGTAGTTGCCAAGACATAGCCCACACTATGAATAAAGATCATGTAGCATATAGTCATTCACTTATCACCTAGGCAAAGCAGTGATGAAGTCTAGGTTATTGCGCAATACTGGGGAAAGTCCTTCCCACCTTAACCAGTAGAGCATGTCTACCTCCAAGATTTCAATCTGTTGCCCACGGATTCATGTAGGTCATTCATGTAGGTGAACCATTACCATAGGGGCATTCCATGGTGTAGTTCCTTGTAGTTATCTCTATCATAGCAATGTTCATTTGGCCATAACATTTCAGAAATACAATAACATACATTCATGCAATTAACATTTACATATATTACTATCATTCTCTTCATAACATCATGCATAATTAATAAGATGACAATACTAAATTACACAACATATTTTCTCAGTTCTGAAATCAAAACTCCATTGTGCAACCAGCAATCCTATCATGATACTATTTATCAAAATTCAACATGCATATACATTCTCAAATTTATCGATTTTCATGCACAATTTATCATTTAGAAATTATAACAGTGTGTATAGTGCTCTAAAAACTCTGAAATTTTAACAGTAAATCTATTTCAAATCATACTTCACACTTGCAAATTTCATATTTTCTGAAATCTGTATCATTTTCCATAATTGATTCTCATAAATTTAAACTATTTAGTATGACATAACAGTGAAAAGATCATGCAGTTTCTGTGTAAAAACTGAGTGCAACAGGTCTGTAGTTCCATACAACCACAGTACAATTCCTAATTAAAACGTTACAACATAAATCAAAACTTGCATCTATTCATTTTCCATTAAATCAATAGAATTCTTTTAAAAACAATTATAACATAGTCCATACATTATTGAAATGACATGCCTACTGTATAACAGTATTGATTACATAAAACATAGCCTGTCCAAAAAATTCCAACACATGCATAGATCATAATTGAGAAACAACATCAGATTTGCAAAAAAAAACAGCACTGATAATCCTAACGGCATGGTATGTGACGTTTACACAGAGTCAACGTCCACATATTCTGCCGTTAATATCAATTGACGGCGGCACATAGCGCCATTAACATATAGTAGGCACTAGAAACTTGTCGTTTACAAGAAATTAAAGGCGGTCGATGTTGTCGTTTACATAAACTAAACGGCAATCGATATGGACGTTAAGTTCATTCATCGAGAAAGCACAAAGCCTACATAAAAATAACGGGACTTATACCCTTTCCCTCATGGTATTTCGATGTTTAAAATCTGTAAAAATAGTAAATCTAAATAATACACTATCCTAAACCGATCCCCATGTCACTTGCCTCTAACCCTCCTTTGGAGTGACGAATAAAAATCCGAAGATGCCGCTTGGCAACAAGGCAGTCCTCCTCTCCAACTTCAATCGCCCAAAACAGCTTCTAGCACAGCTCCCCGCTTGGAGAACCCTCTGCCCTCGATGCTTCATGATCCTCCTTGGTCCAACATGCTTCAGATCGCCCAAACGAATCTCTGCAACCCTTCTCTCGGCCCTCCTTCCTCTCTTCCAAACAGTGCGAAAATCTCCACAAAGGCCAAATCTGGGTCTTATAAAGATCCCTACTCATTGCCCAAACCTAATCCCAGCCCTTGGATCAGAAACGCTCCAGATCTCCCACATAATGCATGGAAACGGCCGACAATCTCTCGCTCAGAACGGTAACAACAAAAAACTGGCAAGCAGGTTAACGTCAACCATGCTGCCATCGACCATGAAGTAGACGTCCATCGATCATGTCGTTAAACTCACTTGCCCGAAAAATCAAATAATCCAGAAAAATTAAATGGCACCATCTCCTGTCGTTAACAGACAGTAGACGGCAATCGATCCTGCCCTGACTGTAGTCAACGTTAGTAAGTTTGACGCCAAGTTCAACACAGATACAGCATACAATTAAATGTAGAAATATATACACAATTGCATTCACACAGTTCAATGAAATTTCTAGGGCCACTACACCTTCCCCCTTAAAATAATATTTGTCCTCAAAGATTGAGTTAGATACTCACCAAACAAAGACGGATATTGCTTCTTCATCATCTCCTCAAGCTCCAAGTGCTTCTTTACGCGAGAAACTCCTCCATAACACTTTCACAAAAGGAATGGACTTTGATCTCAACTCTTGCACCTTCTGACCTAGATCTCTATAGGCTGCTCTGCATAGGACAAATCTAGCTGAAACTGCATTGGCTCATAACTAATCACATGAGCCAGATCTTGAAAATACCTTCTCAACATGGACACATGGAAAACTAGGTGCACTCCTGCCAAGGATGGTGGCAAAGCTAACTGTGTATGCCACATTCCCCATCTTCTTCAATATTTCAAAGGACCAATGAATCTCGGATTCAAATTGCCTCTCTTCTAAATCACTATACCGTGGTTGGTGAACCCTAAGAATACATGGCTCCTACCTCAAAAGCCAAGTCTTTCCTCCTCGAATCCGCATAACTCTTCTGACGATCTTGAGCTGCCTTCAATCTGTGCACAATCAACTAGATCTTTGTTGATGTTCCTGCACCACTTCTGGTCCAACCATATGCCGATCTCCTGCTTCTTCCCAAACAATGGGGATCTACAAGGTCTCCCATACAAAGCTTCAAATGGCGCCATACCTATACTCGAATGGAAACTATTATTGTATGCAAATTCCACAAGAGCTAGGTGGCATTCCCAATCTCCTCTCCAATCAAGAAACAAGCCCTAAGCATATCCTCCAACGTCTGAATAGTCCTCTCGGACTGTCCATCCATCTGTGGATGAAATGCTGAACTCAACTTCAACTGGCTGCCAAAAGCTTGCTGCAAACTCTGCCAAAATCTAGAAGAAATCTCGGATCACGATTTGAGATAATTACTTCGGAATCCCATGCAGCTTCACAATGCCATCAATGTACTGTAACGTAGCGCGTTTTTCAGATCTTCGCAGATTGTTGATAGTGGTAGTTCGGATCTGTGTTTATTGGTTTTGGTTTGGTGCTCATGACCAATATGGGGTCATTGGGCCTTGGTTGTGGTTTCCGCGCGTGTGTGGAGCTTAGTGGCTGGCAGGTAGGCTCGTGGTCCCGTTGGTTCACTGAATGTGAACACGATGGGGGTGTAGGTCACGTTCTGAACGCGGTCGGTAGTGGGGGTCACGTTTTGGTTGCCGCCGATGGGGCCGACGTCTGCATGTGCACCGTGTGTCGACATGGAGTGGAGCTTGCTGACGTTAGGATTGGGAAGGCGACGCCTTAGTCCGTCGCGATCAGGTCGCGACGGGAAGGTACGTCGCGATCCCAACCGTTGTGCGGTTTTAAAAAGGTTTGGGCCGAACAGAGCTTCTGCAAGCTTGCTCGACCCAAGAGAGGAGCTGCTGCGGCTCTGTTGGGCGATTTGGCGTTTCGACGGAATTCTTGTCGCGGCTCCGACGCGAGGATGTCGCGAGGAGTGGGGGGAAATGCCATGATGGATTGTGTGTTCTTCGTGAGGTAGGGGAGATTCCACCATGTTTGATTACGTGGATTGCATGTTATCTTGTTTACTACTTTAAAAAAATAGATACCATGTCTAGAAGGTGAAATGAGCATGAAAATCGGGTTGAAATCATGTTTAGGGTGGTTTGCATGGAAGATCTGAGATGGTCACGGATTAGGGGTTTCGCCTGAGAAGCGACGGATCTGCTGTCGTGACCAAATCGCGACAGGCGACCCGTCGCGAGAGGATTTCTTGTCGCGCCATATCGTGGTGTCGCGATCAGAAGGCGGTCATGGCTCTATCGCGATCACAGCCGAGGGTTCTGCTTTGCATGCTTTCGTGTTATGGTTATCCGATTATCGATGTCTAACGTGCATGGTTTTGGTAAGAGGGCATTGGCACCTGTAAAGCTCTATGAGCATGCTGCACACGTGGTTAACTGGGTGGTTTACGAATGGGTTACGTAGTTGGTGTGGTGTTTACGTGATATGATTATGTGCATGTCACATAGTAGTGTGATGGCTAGGCAATGATGGTTCAGGTGTGAACCTAGCCTCAGTTTGTAGTGCCTATGTGGACTAATAGAGATGGTTTAATTAATGTATGCAAGTAAGGTAAGAGTTAATGTATAGTTAGTGTATGTATTGTGTATGTATGTGGCAAGGAGAATGTGATGACCAATGATAGGCCAGTTTGCAAATGGTTATCATGGTTACATGGTATTGGTGTGAGGTAATTTGTAGGTCACAGGGTGATCGAGATTATGCTATTCTCGACATTTGTACTGTGGCTTGTAATAAAAATATATAAGTATATATCGGGTTTGTGCATTGCTGAGTTTTGGTGGTCCGGCGCCTATTCCAGAATGCCTCTTCAGTTGGGAGCCCCGGTTTGTGTGAGTCAGGCACGTGAGTGTGCTCGGGGTTGTCCTGGTGCAGTGGTACCGTCGAGGTCTTGTCGTCTTCCTGGACACCCTCACTCTCGGGGAGAGTTATCGTCCGGCTGAGGGAAAAGACGGCAGTGGGACAGTGACTTGTGAGAGTTTGTGTTTAGTCACTTGTAGCGTGCTCGTAGCTGGGGGTTACGGACACCAGTAGACGTACTGGGCCCTGGCTAGTCCTGTTACCAGTGCCTCACTTTAGAGAGCTCGGGCCAGAGTCTCTAAAGGGCCAGGCATGGGCCTGCAGGGTGTGTGACCTGTAGGTTGTGGTGGTTTGGTTGGTCTCCACAGTTCTTTGGCTTTACTTGTGTTGTGGAGCTGCAGTTGGACCTTACGTCCGTGACTGCGAGACTGAGAGGTAGTTCTTGTGTTGTGTTGTCTGGGTTGGATACTGGCGTCATGAACCAGTAGTCTGTCCGTGTGGTGGCGTCGTGCTTTCCGACTCGTGCTTTGCTATTAGCTATAGCGTGTGTTAGTTGTAGTTTTACCTGTTGAGGTGTGCCATGGTGTGGCACGGTTGTTATTGTGGTTAGTGAGCGGAGACTCACTGGTTGTGAATTGCTTGGTTGTGGTGTGTCCTGGTGGTGGCATAGTTGTGTTTGTGTTTCAGAGGTGGTACCTCATGGTGGTAGGTACCTGTACCTTTTGTAGGTACTAGTTTCTCGTAGTACGCTGAGTACTAGCCCTTTTCAGGTGGTGAAGTGGAGGTCATGCGGTGAGATCTTTCACTTGTTGTGTTTTACCCTTCCTTGGGTAAGTTTCCAAATATGATTTAGTGCGCGATGGATTGGCATCGAGATAGCCAGTCCTGCTTCTTAAGTATGATATTCGATATATCGTGATTTAAGGGTATAAAGGATTAGCTCTTGGTTAGCAATCATGTTACTCATGTTTAGAGGCTTGGTAGTAAAGCTTATAGCTTAGGCAATGTTTTGCCTATGGGCTTACAGCTTAGGCGACCAGTTGTTTGGATGGTGTGCCTGTGAGGCTTGTGGCATAAGCTTTACAGCTTTTGAGTGGACTAATGGGTGTTGTCTCTTCGTCTTTCCGAGATTTGCAGCAACTAAGTTAATTATGTTTAGTATTGTTAATTATGCTTTGTTGTGAGCATGATATGGTTTGGCTTCCGGTGTTGCCAGTGAGACCCATTGGGGTTGAGGTTTTTCTCCGTTGTGTGTTGTTTTGGGTGGTTCCCTATTGAGCCAGTGACTTGTTGAGGCTCACTCCCTTACAGTTCTTTTCAGGGTTACCGTTGGTGTGGCTTGTGGAGGTGTGGTGACAGACTTGTACCACCAGCAGTAGTGTTAGTACAGTTATGTGAGCTTGTGCTCCTCGGGGTATGCCCCAGGTAGTTGTACTCTTTTAATTTGGGCATGTAATAATGTAATGGGACAGTTGTAAATTGTATATGCAGATATGAGCACATATCCTTTCTTGTGTCTCTTACTGTTGTGGTTTGTCTTGTATATTCTTTCTGGACAGGTGTTCGAGCTATCCCTTGCGAGACTTCGGTCGGTCGTTCGCGGGAGACGGATCTGGATATGGACCTTTATTAGGTATAAATATCCAGGGCCGTTACATGTACAATCTAGCCAAACTTTCTATGGACTGCTTCTTCTTCATAGCAAGAAAATGAGCACTCTTCGAGAATCTATCAACAATTATCCATATAGAGTCATTCCCTCTGGCCGATCTAGGCAATCCAGCCACAAAGTTCATAGTTACCTTGTGAGACCCCGAATTTTTATTCCTTATATATATATATATATATATATATTATATATATATATTATATATGTATGTATATGAATGGTGTGTTGGGTGTTCGGTTGTTGTGTGCTTAGCATGCGTAGTTCATTGTGCCTGCTATAAGTTTTATCCTTCTTTTGAGCATGAGCATGTGCGAATATATATATATATATATATATATATATATATATATATATATATATATGATAATTAATGTAGAAGTGAACAATTAGCTAATTAGAGGTGTATTATAAATACCAAGAATCTCTGACTTAGGATACTTGAATAATACTATGCGTGTGCTATCTAAATATTGAAGAATATCCTATACTACCTATTTCATGGAATTTTGTATGGGAGTGTATGAAGTACATATGTGTATGTACGTATGTATGTTATCTTGTGCGTGTGACAATTGTATACCTAATTCTACATGCATAACACCTTGGTGTATTGTGTATGCATGTGTATGATTAGTTGTAAGCGTTGCTCATTTGCATGGTTTAGCTAATGTGAATATTGTACTTCGTACATTGCATATGCATAAAGAGTTCAAGCATGGTAGGTGTAATTAGTGGTTTATATTGAAATTCTATACTCCTCAAGAATAACATGCATGTATTTTTATGATATTTAGGTGAGAATAGTCAATTGGCTAAATTATGCGTATAGTACATATTAAGGAATCCTATGCATATAGTACTTAAGCAATGTTAGGTAAAGTTGTGTAAGTTAATCTAATTACCGGTGCGCATGTTGTATCCTTCTATTCCAAGCATAATGTACATAAGTATGCTACACCGTGTGTGTATACTATATATATGTCAAATCAAGTGTGTGTGTGCAAGGACTATTTTATCGAATAGATTATTCCTAGCTAACATAATTCATATCACCTCCTAATGATTTGCGAAGCCCTCATAATTCTTGTCATTTACTTTTCGTGTGTTGAGTCCCACTTATGTAAACATCATGTACGCATAGGTAGATATCTACGTACATCTATCTTAGTGTATTTATGTATGCTTGTGTATGCCTAGGTATGAATGATATTGATTGCCTGGTATGGTAATATACATGTACACCTTATACATTGTATGTATATATATAGAGTAAGCATAGTTTCTGCATGTTTAAGTTCTGGCCGAAGGGCCAATCAGCGTCAATGTGTTTATATTAAATATAAATAAGGTATGTATTGCATGGTGATAGTATGGATATAATACCGTATACATATTGCATGTATATAAGCTTGGTATGCGTGGTTTTCTGCATAAATTAGGGTTCTGGCCGAAGGCACCTTGGCGTCAAGCCCAGGCCGTTGAGCCAGTGTCAGCGTCCATACATGGACGCCAACACTAACTCCGGCGTCCAGCGATATGGACGTCAATCTCTCTGGCCTGCATGCGCAGCAGAGCTGCAAGCTTCTGAACAAGGCAAGCCAACCATTGGGGGATGTCCCAACGGCTCTGAAGGGTGTCCTATCACCCTAGTGAGTGGGAGAGAGACTCCCTTAAGTCTGAACCCGAAATGGCTCTCCCCACTCTTTTCCTTCACCTTGCAAGAGGAGAAATAGAGAAAGAAAAACCCTAGAGAAAGTCTGTGAGAAAAACCCCTTTTAGTACCCATAAATCCGACCCCTGGAGGTTGATCGGCCATCTACTGCGACAAGAAGAAAGCTGGAGCAAAGGAGAAGGTCTCCCCATCGCCCCCTGCTGTAGAGCCCATCCAAGAACCCGGAGGAAGGTGATCTTGGAGGCCATCCTGCAACTTCTTGGGACTGCCCAAGGAGGTCTTCACCGAGCCCTAGATCCCTTGGAGGAATTTGTGAAAGGCAAGTGACCTATCTATGGTGTCCCCGTATGAGTCTAGGTAGGTTTTGCTATTTTTATGGATTTTTTCTCGAGTCCTAGACCCTCCCATTCACCCAAGTTTCAGAGCTCGGGTCTGTGTTTCTGCACAGACCTGATTCGACGGCAAGGTCCCTGGACGCCTGTGATGAGCTTGGCGTCCATCGGCCATGCTGCTGACCCTGAGTCAGCGGCCAGAGACCGCCGCCTAGTTCTCTGGACAGAATAGTGAGCTGTTCTGTCCTCCTTATGCATTAATTTCGGTATGTTTTCCGTGATGAGGATATATGGTAAACCTTATACTCTATGTATATTGTTAGTTGTGATGTGTGGATGAATGTGGTGTGATGGTGAATGTGGGATAATGGTATCTTTTAAACTTGTGAGCATGACTTGTAGATAATCTTGCAAATCCTTGTTCATGATTTGAATTAGTGTGAATGCCTTGGTTTTAGTCTAATCATGAAGATCAGTGGGTCAGCATCTGTGTTTGCAAATTTTGGTAACTTATCCATGCTTGTGCAATTGTAAATAAGCTCGGTTCGGTAAAAATAAAAGCATGCAAGAATGGTTTGTAAGGTTCAATCATAGATGATGTATGAATTAGGGTAATTTTGTATCCTAAATTCCTGCATATGTTAGTAGCTTATGTTTAAACAGCAAGTGGCTAAATTACAAGACGTGTTAAATCCCATGTTAACTTAAGTTGCTAAGAGCATGCTAATTAGGTGTTTTATTTTCTGTAAATTTTACATAGCTCAGAAAAATCTGAAAATTTGAGTGTATGATCTTGAACCCGAAAACAGCATGTGGTTAAAATTTCGGGTCATTTGGATCAGTAAATAAAAAGTTATGTATTTTCATGTGAATTGTGATAATCTACGTATACTATCGAAATGTGCTTAGTTATTGTCTAAAACCAACTTGATTGGTAAATTTACTGTGTTAAACTCCTGTAATCCGTAGTAGCATGATTAGGAGAAAAACAAAGACACATTGTGCATGAGAAAACGAAGGAGATGTGAGTGTATGTGTAAAACACATGTTAAAACTCGGTATGAGTAAAGTGTAAAAGTTGTGCCTATGTGACACTGCTACCCTAGAGGCATCGGGAGCCGTATATAGAAAAGTCCTATAGAAGGCTCCATGTGATATAAGTTCGTCCCAAAGGCATTGGGAAAACCCCGGAGGTGGACAAGTACCACTGGATAGGGTGGAGAGGG
Organism: Colocasia esculenta; assembly: GCA_014218235.1. Classification (NCBI taxonomy): domain Eukaryota; kingdom Viridiplantae; phylum Streptophyta; class Magnoliopsida; order Alismatales; family Araceae; genus Colocasia; species Colocasia esculenta. The sequence continues at coordinate 11,104 of JACBKR010001536.1, read as the reverse complement.
CTTCTCCCGGTCTGCGCAGTTACCAAGATTCACCGCTGTATTGCCTAGGTGGTGAGTATGTGTATGAGTTTGTCATGTGTTGTGTTATGAGTTGTGTTGAGAGCTGTGCTAAGGAATGAGCACGAGCTATGAGATAGTTGTTAGTGTCCTCTACTGGTGGTTAGGACTATGTGTCATGGCAAATTGTTTAAGTAATGAAGAATGATAAAGAGTGATTATGTGAACATGGAACGTGGTAAGTGCCCAAGATGCACGCGGTAAGTGCAATCGACGTGATATGTGATAAGTGAAAGTGGAAGAGAAAATGATGTGGAAATGAGTAAATTGTGTAAGTGTGAACATGTGTACATGTCAAATGTGTAAAAGCGAACAATGTGAACGAGTAAGTGTGCAATCATGTGAAACTGAAAATGCGAGAGTATGTTATTGAAACCCATGTGAGACAAATCTGAAATCATGTGAAATCAGTGAATTTATGTTATTACCATCATGTTATTATGTGCAAAGATGTCTAGGATCCATGTTAGGGATAATTGGGGAAAACGGGTACAAGATAGCATGATTGTTTGTTCACATGATATGTTTTAAGCAACGTTGTAGCTCTCATGTGTAGATTTATAGCCATTGAATCATGTGAAATCAGCAACCTAAAGCATGTAGAAATGTCCATGTATTTGTCTAAAAACATGTAAGATCCATGCTAGTTGTGTTTCCTTTCATGTGTGCACAATGTTCATGTTAGTAGCTCTCTGTCTTGGTTCTTTAAAGACAAGTTTCATAAGTAAATTGAATAGAGAGCATGTGATAGGTAAATTTTATTCCTACAAAATCTGAAAGCATGATCCATGTATAAACTTGTAAAACTTTCATGATAGGTTGAAACCTCGGAAATGACTAGTATGCCATGTTTTGAAATTATAAATGTGCATGTAAAACCCCTATGACTTATACGTGTATGTTATGGGTAGTGTTGCTTGCTGAGTCCTTGGACTCACTCTTGCTTCGGCGTACAGGTTGACAGGTATCGTGCACTAGAAGGAAGCGTGACGAGGATCATCATATAGAAGACTATTTTGTGGAGCTGTTACCAGTTGTACTTTTCTTTTGCACAAAAGGATTATTGTATGGACAATATTTGGGCATTGTAGTTCTCTTTATTTTGTATTAATGTGGACATTGTCTTTCCATTTCGCTATTTAGATTGTGGAATGTGTGTGTTGGTGACGGTTAAGAGTTGAGTTGTTTATTTTATTCCGCTGTACTCTATTGCTATCCAGGTACATATCAACCTATCGACCAGTGTTGGGTACATGTCCACTGTGACGACGCCCTTTATACCGATGGGGATTGGTATAATCGTACCGGTATGAAGAGGGTCGTTACATACCTGCTCCCATTCCACTGAGGAATATCTAGCTTCTGCATCAAACCTGAGGTTGTTGAGTTTTGCCTCACTTGCTGACATATCAAACATTTTGCACTACATCTGCAACATCCCGCTTCATGCCGGACCACCAAAAAGAACGCTTCAGATCCTTATACATCTTTCCACTGCCTGGGTGAATAGAAAACTGCGATCTATGTGCTTCCTCCAAAATCTCCCTTCACAGATCTGCATCATTAGGGACACATGCCCGATGATTCAAACGAATTACACCATCTTCATCTCTAACTATGCCAGACTTTCCAACCAATTCCTGCAATAGTGGGTCATCTTTTTTCAAAGCAATAATCTTATCATGCACAGAAGATCTAAGGGTCAACTGAGCTAAGAACATGCTGCGCAATTGCGGCTCTAGAATAGCCACAGATCTTGTTGCATCTTCCAACATCTTTCAGTCTTGCCGCATCATTTGCCTCTTCCTGCTAATGCATCTGCCACCACATTAGCTTTCCCTGGGTAGTAAGTAAGCTCAAAGTCATAATCCTTCAAAAACTCAATCCACCTCCGCTGCATCAGATTCAACTCCTTCTGAGAGAACATATATTTGACACTCTTGTGGTCAGAGAAAAGCTCAAATCTCACTCCATAAAAATAGTGCCTCCAAATTTTTAAAGCAAAGACCACTGCCACCAGTTCCAAATCTTGAGTTGGGTAATTGCGCTTATGCTCCTTAAGTTGCCTAGAAGCATATGCCACAACTCTACCTCCCTGCATAAGAACACAGCCAAGCCCAATCTTCGAAGCATCTGTGTAGATAGAGAAAGAATCCACACCATTGGGCAACACAAGCACTGGCGCTGAGGTCAATCGAGTCTTTAGCTCCTAGAAACTCCTTTCACAAACCTCGGTCCATTCGAACTTAACCTCCCTTCCTAGTTAACCTTGTCAAAGTAGCTGCAATAGAAGAGAAAAACCTCAATAAACCTTCTATAATAGCCAGCCAAGCCAAGAAAACTCCTGATGTCAGCAGATGATCTCGGTGTCTCCCAGTCAAGGACAGCTTCCACCTTTTCCGGATCCACTGAAACACCATCTCCAGAAATGACATGCCCCAAGAAGTGGACCTCCTTCATCCAGAAGTTGCACTTACTGAATTTGGCATACAACTTGTGCTCCCTCAAGACTTCAAGCATAATTCTCAAATGCTCTCTATGAGTCTCCTCATTGGGTGAATAGATCAGCACATCATCAATAAAAACCACTACAAAAGAATCAAGATACTGCCGGAAAACCCTATTCATGAAATCCATGAAAACCGCTGGAGCATTTGTCAAACCAAATGGTAAGACCAGGAACTCATAATGGCCATATCTCATCCTAAAAGCTGTTTTAGAAGAATCCTCCGGCTTGATTCGGAGTTGATGATAGCCAGAACGAAGATCGATCTTAGAAACACAGAAGCTCCACACAACTGATCAAACAAGTCATCAATATGGGGTAAAAGATACTTGTTTTAATAGTCACTGATTGAGCTTGCGATAGTCAATGCACAGCCTCATCGACCCATCCTTCTTCTTCATAAAAGTACAGGTGCTCCCCAAGGTGATACACTCGGCCTAATGAAACCCTTATCAGCAATTCCTGCAGTTGCTTCCGCAATTTTGCCAATTCCGCTGGTGCCATACGATAAGAAGCAATATAAATAGGTGCTGAACCAGGTACCAACTCAATACCAAACTCAATCTCCCTTGCAGGGGGCAAGCCAGACAATCCTCAGGAAAAACATCACTGAAATCTCGGACAATATCAATATCTTCCACGGTCAAAGCCTTCTTCGAATCTTCAGATATAACCACACTAGCAAGAAAACCACTACAACCCTTGCTCAACATCTAGGTTGCCTTCAAGGCGGAAATCACAAACTTTCTCGACATATTCTTGGGCAAAGGATGAACAAACTCCTTTTCACCAGGAATTCGGAAATAATGATCTTCCTCCTGCAATCCATAAGGGCATAATGCTCCTCGAGCCAGTCTAAGCCCAAAATAGCATCGTAGTCCTTCATCTTTAATAGATAAAAGCTACCAGGTAATCTCGCTCTTCAATATTCACATGAAGAGAAGAAAAACACTGCCCAGTCAACATAGTCCCCAGCTGGATTATGAACAGACAAGGGAACCTCCAACACTTCCGGAACTAGATCAGACTCCTTCATCAAGACCTTAGCAAACTTTTCGGAGATAAATCTATACATAGCACCAATATCGAATAAAACTCAAGCATGCATACCCATAATAAAAACCGTACCTTCTGAGACATGCTATGCCAGCTCTGCCTCATCCCTCGCCAAAGCAAACACTCGAGCCTGAGCCCTCGGTCTCCCTGTTGCTCTCGGTGCTGGTCTAGCTGCTGCTGGTGCTGCTGCCACTGCAGTCTGCTGCACCACCTTCGGACAATCTCGGATCTTGTGGTTCTTGTCACCACACCTCAAGCATCTACCAGAAGTAAACCAATAGACCGCTCTTCCGTGACGCTTCCCACACTGAGAACATAACGGCTTCTCTGCCACTGCGCCACCGCTCAGAGTCGGTGCAGCCACTCTCGCTGGTACCACTGCTCTAGGATGAAACACTAGGGCCTTCTTCTCTATCCTACTGCTGAAATGCTGAACCAGGCCTCTTCAAAGAAGCCCTCTTTTCCTCCAGATAAACCTCCATCTTTGCTTCTTGCATACAAGCCGCTGACAATGCCTCCTCCATAGATCGATGCTCGAATGCCACCAGTCTAGTCCTCAGGGACGGCTTCAACCCCATGATGAATTTCTTCACTTTCCTCCGCTCATCGTCCACAATGTGAGGCGCATAGTTTGATAGCTCCGCAAATCTAGCCTCATACTCAAGCACACTCATTGACCCATGGGTCAATGTCAAGAACTCCTGCTCCATGCGATCCTGCACATGCTCTGGAATATACTTCACCCTGAACAGACGGACAAACTCAGCCCATGCAACCTCCATAGCTCCATCCTCAAACTGTGTGTGTAGCACTGACGACCACCACACATCGGCACGCTCTGCAAAAGAAGGTAGATACATCTAAGGGTGCACTATAATCAACACACATAACCCTTCTAAAAACTATTATTTACTGCAGGCATATAAGGGCTAAGGTCACTCTCTCCTCTTCCGTGCATCGGATAGCACGAAAGATCTTCTCCGTCTCCCGCAGCCAACTCTCCGCCATGATGGGATCACTCTCCCCCTTAAAGAAAGGGGTCATCCTCCTAAACCGCTCCATCATTGTACACCTCCAAGGCCTGCCTCGTATAGATGCTTGCGTCTACATCCAAGTCGAGTTCTTAGATGAATTCTTCCATTCAACACCTTAATAACACTTCCTAAGTACTAACCTGAGCCTGCACTTGTGCTTGCAAAGCAGCTGCCGTCTGTGCCTAAGTCTGCATTGCGTGCACAAGTCCTTACATCAACGCTCCATAGTCCACAGGTGGTGGTGGGGTGGTAAAGGTATGCCTGTCTAATCTGGCGCCTGTTGAGCTGGAGCCTGTGAACCTCCTGCCGACTCATCACCTCGGGTCGAGCCTGCTCCTCTACAACCATGGGTAGCCATAGTCTGCAAAACAAACATTTATTATAATAAACATATTATTCTACATAAATCTTGGACTAATTCCTTATGCAGACTTAAGGATATGAACACAATGTTGATATTCCATTTAATACATGCTCAACCTGGAACTTTCTGATACCAATCTCTGTAACGCTCCTCTTGGACCCAGTACAGTTATTCCAACTCACATTGGATCCAATAGAGGTATTACAGTGGAAAATATCCAACAATATACGATACAGATTGAGACTTTCACAAATGACAATTTAATTCCAACAAATTTGCAACGAATCATGGAACCAAATTTTTCATTCAACATCATATTCAAATACTAAGTCTAAAGCATAAAGGGAAGATAGCAATAGTCCAACTTATTACAATCCATAAGTCCAAATGCATAAAATTCAAAGTACATCATGTCCTCAGATACATAATCTCTCAACACTCAAGTAAAACACTAAGTCTTCACGTCCTCCCGCTCTGAGTCAGTGTGCACTAACTCTTGGGTATCCTCTATCTCTCCTGAAATGTTAATCAAGTGTGAGTCTACAAGACTCAGCAAGTCACATGAAAGACAGTTCAAGACATAACATATACTAGGTTTTAAACATAATAACATATTTCTCACATCTTTGATATCATATAGCTCTTCCTATAAACAAGTTCTAAGTCACTTGGCAATCATTCTTTACATAACATGGTTATTTATCATAAAACTAACGCAATTCATGTAACATAGCTTGCATCTCATATTACAACAATTGATTAAAACATGTTCATGTAGCATGGCATGTAATTAAATTCTAAAACATAGGTTCAACGTCATGTAAATAATTTCAAGTAATCCTTAATCTAATCATGTAGCATGTAATTCATATAACAAGTGACATGTAGTTCATGTGGCGTGTAACATGTAGATCATGTAGTCATATAGTCATGTAGTTGTCAAGACATAGCCCACACTATGAATGTAAGACCTTGGATTTTTACACTCTATATAGGTGTTTGATTGTGTGAGGAATTGATGCTTGTGTGTGTAGTATGTATACATATAAACTATTTGAGTAATGTTTATGTATGGTAAATGGCATGTAGTGGTATTGTGTAAATATAGTTTTCTGTAGTTTTGAGTTTTAGCCGGTGTCCAGTAGGTGTCAACATGAGTGGACGCCAATCCCAATTCAGCATCCAATCGATGGACGCTAACCCCAGTCAGACGGCCAAGGATCTGGACGTCAACTTCCCCAGATCTGTTGCGCTTCAGATCCGAAAAACACCCGCGATTTCTTCGCTCTCTGTTTAGAAACTGTCGTCCAATGGCTACAACCCCTACTTATCAAGTCCCGAACCCTTGACCTTATAAAACCCTCTCTTCGTTAAGATAGGGTCCCTTTTGCTCTCTTGAGAAAACCTAGCTCTCTGTGCGAACCCTGAACTTGGAACCGTGGATCCGGTGATTGGAGGCTTCTTCCGGCGTTCTTCACTGACTGGGAGGGAGTCTGATCGTCAGGGCGCATCTTCCCAACTCCGACGTACTTCGAAGATCTACATAGAAACCAAATTTGGAGGAGTTTGGAGGCTCTTTGCACTGGCCGAGGAGAGCTTCATCGACCCAAATCCCCTTTCATAGATTTCTTAAAGGCAAGTACCCCTTTCACATCACCCATACATGTGTCTAGTATGTCCCAGGCAATTTTATGGATTTTATTCGAGTCCTGGAACCCCAACTTCACCAAGTCTTGCGTTCAGTCTGTGATTTGCACAGACAGGAACTAACGGTGGGATCTCTTGCCGTTAAGATCCTAAATTGGCGGCGCACTATGTTGTCGTTAACTGGGTAAACGGCCATCCCCTTGCCGTTGAGTTCTTCAGGCAAGAACAGTGGACTGTTTGATCCCTATGACTTAATTCCGAGATTTTTGCGCATGAGGATATATGGTAAAAATTATATGTTATAAAATATGTCTAGTAGAGCATGCTATGTGATTGTGATAAATTTTGTTCATTGTTATAATTATTAGAAATTTCTGGAACCCTATCTTAAGCATGTTTTAATTACTGTTGAATGGTTTGTGAGAAATTTAGATGTCAAAAATTTTCTGTGGTGTTCACATCGATATCAGAGCATGTTGTAAAAATTCAATGAATTTATGATGACTGTGTTATTTGTTATATTTTCTGGATCATAATATAGTGAGCATGTACTGTTATTTAAAAATTTCAAAAAATTGTACAAAATAGCTGAAATTTATAGAAAATTTTATGTGGAACTAGGACTGTAAAATACATGTTATAAACTGGTTAGTGTAGTTTACCATTGTGAATCGTGCAGAATTGAGTACTTACGAATTATGTGATGACTGTTTCAATTTTCATAATTTGTGTATAATTCAGAAAATTGTGAAATCTGGTATATACGATGCTCAATCTGTAACCTATAGGTGGTTAAGTTTTCATACATGTTGGATAACAGTAAATACTGATTTTGTTATTTAACCATGAAAAGAGCAATTAAGACATGTTTAGCGTAGTTAACCATAAATTCGTTAAATTACAGCATGATTCGAACCATATGATGTTGTTTAACTCTGTAAACAGTAGTACCATGCTAGGTACTATTACAATATGTGGATGTGTGAATATGAAACAAGTGTGTTAACTGTGCATTAAGTATATGTTTAAAATTGAGAAAATGTGTAAATATGCCAATGGATGACACTGCTACCTTAGAGGGCTGTGGAACCGTACCATGGTAAAGTCCCCACGAGAAGGTCATAGTGTGTGATATCCCATGGGCATTGGGATTAAATCCTAGGGCGGACACAGTACGTTGGTTAGGGTGGAGAGTGCTTCTCCCGGTTCTGCGCAGTAACTAAGGTCTATCATGTGTTGCCTAGATGATAGATATGTGTATGATGTGACAAGTGTGTGTCCTTCTAGAGGTGGTTTGGACTAGGTGTCATGGCATATAAATAAGAAAATGTGATTATGTGTATGAGAAATGTGAATGTTTAAATGTAGATATGACATGATAGCATGTACTTTCTATCATGAAGTGTTAAATTCATGTAAAACAGCAAGCTAACCATGTTTAGAAATGTATTATGAATGTGAAATTGTGCATAGAATCCATGCTAGGATTGTTCTCTACTTTAAGTGTAAAATTCATGATTAATTCGATGTTATGTTACAACATACATGTAATAAAATGTAAATTTAGATCATGTGTAAAGAAGATGTAGGAAGCATGTGATAGGTTTAAATCCTTGTAAATTATCTTAAGTCAAGTACCATGTGTTGGAAAATGTAGAAATCATGTTTAGGTTTCCTTTAAAAGTTTATCTAATTCGTGCTTATGTGATAGTTGTATAATATGAGTCCAGCCCCCGAGCAATAACTCAGGATTTTACTACCCAAGGGTACAGTCCCCCTCAAGGACACTTACACATCCAGCCACAGCTGGCCTTCTCTTCACAACCCGAAGAGAAATACAACACCCTGGAACCCAGGTCTTCCTTCACACGAAGGGTAAGCTACCAACTGTAACCAACAGGCCTTCTCTTCGTACCAGAAGAGGAACTACACAAGAATGTGTAAAAGACAGGCAAGGCGCCCCCAGACCAGGTTTACAACATATATCAGATCTGAGGCAGAGACTGAGAGTAAAATATTTACAATCAAGAAAAACTCTCAGAACTCAAGGATGCTCTCCAAAGGATTAAACAAGAATGAGGAGAGCAAGAGCTATACGAAAATTGGAGTGAGAGATCGCTCTTCTACTAAGACTTCTGTGAAGGAATTGAATTGCAGCACTATTAGTTGTTTCTTTCTTGTATGTGCTTGTGTATATTTCTTCAGAAGTCTTGAGTCTTAAATATATCTTATTTGAAAAGTAGACGTTGAAGTATTCTTTGTCTCAAGGTTGGATGCACGTTAGACTGCATGGTACTGTAGTGCTTTCAGTCATTTAATGCTTTTGATCCATGCACACAAGAGAAGGATCTTCCAGATATTCTGCAGTTTCTTCTTTGTCCAATGTTGTAGTGGTACTGTCAAATCCTACATTCATTAAATACCAAACAGATGGACAGCTAGACCGTCTCTGGCTTGTCAGTTTACGTTAGAAACCAAGCAATATGACTATACACAAAAATGGAAATGTCATTCTGTCTACCATAAAGTGCTTTTCATAGAAGCATTAGACTAGAAGATACTCAGACATATTTTGTGCAGAGAGAGAAGTGTACTGATGAATTAAATGCATGGATATTGGTGCATGGAGACTTTGACTTTCAAAAGTGCTCGAAAAATAAGTTTGAATATCAAATCATTATGGCTCATGAAATCGATATGAACATGATTTATAGAATCGTTGTGTGAATGAGTCATTGTTCATGTGAATCGTTGCATGTTCATAACCAAATCGGTATACACACAAATCGTTATATATTCATAATAAAATCGTTATGACAGTGTAAGCAAATCGTTATGAGCAAGTCGTCGTGAATAAATCGATATATTGACCAAGTCATTGTGTAATCCATCAAATCGTTATTGCGACAAAGTCGTTATGAGAACTTATCGAATCGATCTGACGACCAAGTCGATGTAGAACTAATCAAATCGTTATGAGAGACGAATCGTTGTGAGACCAAGTCGTTGTTCTCACTTACCAAATCGATGTGAAACCGAATCGATGTTCTCACTTATCAAATCATGTGAAACAAAATCGATGTGAGAGCAAATCGTTGTTCTCACTTATCAAATCGATGTGAAACCAAATCGATGTTCTCACTTATCAAATCGATGTGAAACAAAATCGATGTGAGAGCAAATCGTTATTCTCACTCATCAAATCGATGTGAAACAAAATCGTTATACTCACTTGTCGAATCATTATGAGAGCAAATCATTATGCTCACTTACGAAGTCGTTGTGAGATTGAAATCATTATACTCACTTATCGAATCGTTATGAGATTGAAATCGATGCGATCACTTAGCGAATCGTTCTAAGATCGAAATTGATGCGATCACTTAGCGAATCGTTCTGAGATCGAAATCGATGCGATCACTTAGCGAATTGTTCTGAGATCGAAATCGATGCGATCACTTAACGAATCGTTCTGAGATCGAAATCGATGTAAATCCAAAAATGGTATGATACTTATGAAATAGTTATTCTTTGCGATGACTTATGAAATTGTTATGCTTCAAAGCGAGTTGATGTGTACTTGGAGAAATTTCATGCTCTGAAAATTAAAAGTAATAGTGTAAGGATTTACTTACAAGTCTTTGCTTGATTTTCCTGGTTTATTTCCTGTGATGAAATTGTTATGCTTCAAAATGATCCAGGGTTTGGTTGGGGACGAGTTGAGAGAGTTTTGATGGGTTTAAGAGTCCTTAACACCAAAAAACTCCTCTCTTCTCCTCCAACTCCGAAAATTCATATTTATCACCTATTTTTCCACCATTTATCCACCTAATGGGTAGGGAAGAGAGCTAAATTCGTGGCCAAATGGTTAGGATGGGATAAGGGCTCCTCATTTGGATAAAATATGGGTTATTAGTATTTATCTTAACCCTTTACTATTAACATTCATTTTTAATGTGAATTTCACTAATTTAACTCACATCTCATGATGGGCTCCTCTCAATTGGGCCCAAACACTCCATGTTAGGACCATTAATACAAACCATTTCTAATTTAGCTTAATGGGTATTGTTTTAATTTCCTTTTATTCTATTATTCTCTCTTTATTCTAATTAAATATATTTAACTCATTTATTAAATTAAAAAAATATTTTATTTGGATTTAAAATCAAGGTTACTACAGGTAAGCTTTGAAATATGCGTCCAACACAGTGGACGCACTTAAAAACACATTGCACAGTGAAACCAGCGAAACGGTGAAATTCCAAAATCGCGTCCACACTTGGGGCTGCGTTCATGATTGAATCGCGTCGTGGGAAAGGATACATTCAAGAAAATTCCTTTAATAAAAGCTTGGGTGGGAAAACCGCCTGAAATGCGTCAGGGTCTGTCGTCGCGGTTCAGACCGGTGCTGACTTCCAGGCGAGCTCGAAGACCCAC